>CAUYMX010125149.1:0-59797 GCA_963573855.1 Lepilemur septentrionalis
TCTACTCTCCACCCCTCAAATCCCTAGTGAACACCACCACCATTTGAGCACCAAAGTGTTAATCAGTCAGTACCAATTTGATGGCGAGTACATGTGGGGCCCATTCTTCTGGTCTTGTGTCACCTCACTTTGAATAATGGGCTCAAGCTTAATCCAGGATAATATAAGCAGTGCTAGCTCACTGTTGTTTCTTAAAATTGAGTAATATTTGCTCTCTACACCTCCAACAAAGGTCTGATAACAAGAATCTACCTAGAACTCAAAAGAATTAACAAGAAAAAAATCAAACAACCCCATTTATAAATGGGCAAAGGAGATGAACAGAAACGTCTCCAAAGACAGAATAATGGCCAGCAAACATATAAAAAAATGTTCAACGTCTCTAATCATTAGAGAAATGCAAATCCAAACCACAATGAGATACCACCTAATCCCAGTGAGACTGGCCTCTATCAAAAAATCCCAAAACAACAAATGTTGGCGAGGATGTGGAGAGATAGGGACACTCTTACACTGTGGTGGGACTGCAAATTGGTGAAACCTTTGTGGAAAAGAATTTGGAGATTCCTCAAAGAGCTAAAAATAGAATTACCATTTGATCCAACAATAGCATTATTAGGCATCTACCCAAATGGGTTTATTTAACTCTTATTCTTATGTTTTTTGGGGGGGAATGGATAAGTAAGATTATTAATTTGAGAGATTTTCTTTCTTCTAATATATGCATTTAGTGCTATTAATTTTTCTCTCACCACTGCATTAGCTGCGTCCCACAAATTTGAATATGTTGCATTTTCATTTTCATTCAGTTCAATGTGCTTCTTTTTACTTCCCTTCAGACTTCCTCTTTGACCTATGAACTACTTAGAAATGTATTGTTTATTTTCCAAATGTTTGTAGATTTTCCTGTTATCTTTCTGTTATTGAATTCTAGCCATGGTTGAAGAACACATTCTGTATAATTTCAACTCTTTTAAGTTTGCTAAGGTTTGTTTTATAATCCAAGATATGGTCTATCACAGTGTCTGTTCCATGGGCACTCAAAAAAGGTGTATTTTGCTCTTGTTTGGTGGAATGTTCTATAATTGTCAATTAAATCCTGTTGTTCGATGATGTTGAGTTCTTCTCTATCCTGACTTACTTTCTCTTTAGTTGTTCTATCAATTATTGAGAGAGGGGTATTGAAATCTTGAAGTATAATTGTGGGTTTTTCTACCCCTTTTGTTCTGTTTTTTTTTCACATACTTTGCTTTGGTTTGGTTCATATACATTTAGGACTGCTGTATCTTCTTGGTGGATTAATTCTTTTATTATATAATGTCCCTCTATGTCTTTGATTATTTTCTTTGCCATAAAGTCTACATTATCTGATATTAACATAGCCATTCCTTTGGTTAACATTTTCATGGTATGTCATTTTTCATCCTTTTACTTCCAACCTTCCTATATTATTATATTTGAAATGAGATGCCTATAGACAGCATAGAGTTGAGTCATGTCTTTTTAGTTCACTCTGCTAATCTCTATATTCTAATTGGTATATTTGGACCATTTACATTTAATGTAAATATTGATGTTAGGGCTTAAGTTCTTCTTGTTTTTTTTTTGTTATGTTGTTCTCTATTTGTATTCTGTTTTTCATTTCTCAGTTTTCTTTTTCCTGACATCTTATGGGTTACTTAAACATACTTTTTAATTTCACTTCAATTTATCTACACTGTATTCTAATGAATCTTCTTGTGTAGCTTTAT
This sequence comes from Lepilemur septentrionalis, assembly GCA_963573855.1. Taxonomy (NCBI): domain Eukaryota; kingdom Metazoa; phylum Chordata; class Mammalia; order Primates; family Lepilemuridae; genus Lepilemur; species Lepilemur septentrionalis. Next base: position 1,752 of record CAUYMX010125149.1, read on the forward strand.
TTGTGGTTGCTGAAAGTATTATAAATACATAGTTAATCATAGTCTACTGGTATCATCTTACCTGTTAAAGTGAAATACAGAAACCTTACCTCCCTTTACATTCCTTTGCACTCCCCATGTAAAATATTAATGTCTTAAATATTTCTTTCAAGTACATTTAAAACCACATCAGTCTTATAATTTTTGCTTCAACCATCAAATATAATTTATAAAACTCAAGAAGGAAAAAAAGTATATTGTACCTACTACCTACTTACATTTTTGCTTATCATATTTTTTTCTTGCTTTCTGATATTCTAAGTTTCCTTCCTTTCTCACTTTCTTTCTGTGGTTGAGAAAGCCTGGTTAATGTGGTTTGCAGGAGTCAGCCCTCCACAACACAAACCAGTGCACAGAAGAGTAGGAAAGGATCTGGGAACAATGGGCAAATGACCAGCACATTATATCCATTTTTCCTTCTCTATGAGAATACTGGAAGATCATACCAAAGACCTATTAGACAGTAATACAATATGTGATTAATTTTTATGTGCTTTTGTAATGTTTCCCAAATTTCCTGAATTTACCATGTTTTAATTTTAAAATTAATAAAAATTATATACCTGTTGCTTTTGTAACTTTTTTGGTGACCAACAAAGAATTTAAAAATTGTATATATAAATATATATGTGGGTGTGTGTATTCATATATACAAATATGGTGAGGTGGGGAGAGAATGAGAGAAGGATCTTGTTGAGCAGCCTAAGAGGAAGCCACCATTAAGAGACAAGAAGAATTCAGGCAGTAATCTTTATCACTGTAATGAAGTTGAGAAAAATTTGAATAGTAGTAGGTGTTCGAAAGCTTCAAATACTAAGAAGTGTCAAAGTCATGGGGGACTTTTATGAGTGCAATCATAGCAGGTTGAGGAATAAACATGAGATGAGGTCACAGGACAGTCAAGTCAGAACTGAGATACAATGTCAAGGAGGTTGAATTTAAAAGAAATGAAAGCAGGGGGTTGTACTTTTGTCACAGATTAAGGGTCAAGGAAAAGTTTTTTATTATTGTTTAGCATACAGGCAGTCTTAAAATATTTATCTATAGAGCCAAAACAGCCAGTAGCAATGAAAATGAAAGTATATGAGAAAAAGAAAAGAAAAGAAAACAGATAGAAAAAGATTAAAAACACAAGTGAAAGAAACAGTCCTGCCATTGAGAACTGCTGGGTATACAGAAGGTCCATCTGCAAGAAGATACTCAAAATCAAAATATTTTGAGCTGGGCGATCTGCCAATATCACTGTTCCTTTCTTAGTCATGTCTGATTTGGAGTTGTAGTTCTGTATTATCATGTCACTTCAATTAGTGAACCTATGAATAGAGTGTATTTAATATTAGTTGCTGTTTCTGAGCCTCCAGGTGGCAGTGGCCTTATTGCAGTGGCTTTTGTGACACCTGCAGTCTCAGAATTCCATGTGAGAAATGATAAAATCATCCTTACACTGCTTGTTTTGCAGTATAGCCTCACAAACGTGTGTTTGACTCCCCTTGCTCCATATGATGTGCATAGCATCTTGAGGTCACTTGAAACTAAGACACACATCATTTGAAAATAGTAGTAGTGCATAGTAGGATGTCACAAATCTAATCATTAAATACAACATAAAATGTACTTACATTAATTTAGAGATTTTTTTTTAGCATTCTCAACATTTTCTTTTGCTGACCAAGAAGGGTAGCTTAAGAATTATTTGTCCATAAATATAGTAGTAGATAGTTAATTAAGACAATTGAGCACCATTCATCATTTGTCAAGCCTATACCAAGCAAATAAAAGGAAAATTATTTGTCAAGTGTTTTAATCCACCCAAGTCCAATCTATTAATTAAAATGTTACAGTTTATTTATAAGAGGTATCTTCAAAAACAATTACTATGAGGAATATTAAAATAGGAGCAATATTATAATGAATTCTCTCTCTCTCTTTCCCTTTCTCAACTTGTAGATGTTTTAATTAAGAAATCAGAAAAACAGTTGTTTATTGTAGGTCACCCTGGGGCAGGAATGAGTTAGGTCATATTTTTGCAACTTCACTACAAAAGTGCAGAAATTCAATACGTAATTTCAATATTAAACATTCTATGATTTATAAAATTGAAAACATTTCAGGCAGTCAAGGTCTCATTGTGATCAGTAATTGCTTTAAAAAAATAAAGACACATCAGATACCTGTGCAATTATTTTATACCTTAAAAACAAAAGCAAAATTGGAGCATGAATGTTATAAATACAAACCTTATCTTTATTTAAAGGGAATCAATTATTCTTAGTATTCACAAGTAGTTTTACCCTAGTGGACTAAAAATAGTGACATATGAATCTCAACAATTTTTATACTATGACTGGATTATTTTTCTGAAATCCTTTGTCATCTAAGGAAAAATGCAAGTAATATTATTTTGGACTTTTTAATATCACTGTATTTTTTAATGTAGGACAGCAAAACTGTCCTACATTAAAACTGTCCTTCCATGGAAACTGATAGGTTTGGAAACACCAGATTTAAGAGTGGGGTCTCTCAGTAAAAAGGATCATGAAATGAATGATTATCAGGGTCTTCAGTTCCCTGGATATCAGTTCATGGTATGCAGATGTATAATGGATTAATGTTTATCCCAAAGTCATTTTATTATAAGGAGTCTTCGTGAGTTTTGATGTTACACAGAGGAGTTAAAATGAGTTTCTTTGTTTTCTCTGCTCTGTAACATTGGGGAAATTAACTCAGCCTTGAGTCTTAGTTTCCTTTACTGTAACATGGAAGGAAGGAAGGAATAATCCATAGAGTTGTTAGGATACTTAAATTATGGAAGTAAGGCACCATTTATAGTATCTGACAGTGTAAGTGTTCAATAAATTTTTTATTTATTAATTAGTAATGGAAGATATACCCTATGGTGTAAGAGCTAAGAAGCAGTACGTCTCCCAATATAGCACTCATTTGTACAGGTTGGTTGTCCTACAGTTATAGAGCCACTTGAAAACTAAATTAGCAGTCACAATATATCTTGGACAACGTAGGATGAGAAAAAGAAAGCTGTTGTTCAACTAGGTTTCCTCTATGGCAGCCTGACATGATGTCCTTCACTACATTAGGAACATATACATAAAAGTGTTAAGAATGGTTCTTGTAATCAATCTATTATACTTGCTACATGGGCTAATTATAGAGTATCCTCTGCCTTTCTTTGTCTTAATTCCATGCACACCACCAATCTTCTGCTAACATTTGACTTTCAGCTTCTGTTCATTCATTCTTTCACTTACTCTGCAACCAAAAACTTACTAAATGCCTATTTCTAGTTACTGTGGAAGCAAGATGGACTGTTTCTGCCCTCAACACTTGTTTAGAGATGAGTACAAGAAAGCAGATAATTAGACAAGTAGTAACATAGTACTGGAAATTCCTATCATAACTGTTCCCTAAGGATTCTCTGGAGGACCTGTATATGAACAAGATATTTTATTGGTATAAAAGTATCTCATAAAATCAAAAATGTGGTATTATATCAGCTCTAGTTATTTATATAGAAAACATGGACTTTTTATAACAGTTTTATTAAGATATAATTGACATATCATAAAATTCACCCATTTAAAGTGTACAATTTCATGATTTTCTATTTATTCACAGAGTTATGCCACCATGATTACTAATTTTGAACATGTCATCACTCCAAAAAGAAGTCTCCTACTTATTAGCAGTTGTATCACATTCCCTCCTATATATATATACAGACCCTATAACTATTAATTTATTTTGTTTCTCTATGGTTTGCCTATTCTGCACATTTAATATAAATAGAATCATACAATTTGTAGCCTTTATGACTGGCTCCTTTCACTAAGCATAATGCTTTTAAGGTTGATGTTATATCAGTATTTCATCCTTTTGATTTCTGAATAATATTCCATTATATGACTATACAATATTTTGTTTATCCATTCAGCACTTCATAAGCATTTGGGTTTCCACTTTTAGGTATTATGAATACTGTTATTATGAGCATTCATGTAAAGATTTCTGAGTAGACATATTTTTACATCTTTCTTGGGTATATATCTCAGAGTAACATTGCTGAGTCATGTGGTAACTGTATGTTTAACATTTCAAGGAGCTGCCAGAATGTTTTCCTAAGTGACTGCATCATTTTACAATCCTACAAGCAATGTATAAGGGTTCCCCTTTCTCCACATTCTTGTCAGCACTTTTTATTTTGTGTTTTTTGTTGTTGTGTTGTTTGTTTTTTAGCCATCCCCATAAGTATGAAGTGATATTGCATTTTTTTATCTTTTTATTGCAAAAAATTTAGGGGGTACAAGTGTTTTTTGTTACATGGATGAATTGTATCATGCTTAAGTCAGGGCATTCAGTATACCATCACCAGGATAGTATACGTTGTACCCAATAGACAAGATTTTTTTTATCCCTCATCCCCCTTCCAACCTAACCCCTTCTTAGTTTTCAATATCCATTATACCACTTTATGACCATATATATCCCTCATGTAGCTCCTACTTATAAGTGAGATCATGTAATCTGTTTTTCCATTCCTGAGAAATTTCACTTAGGATAATGGTCTCCAGTTCCATCCAAGTTGCTGCAAAAAGACATTATTTCATTCATTTTTATGGCTGAGTAGTACTCCATGGTGTGTGTGTGTGTGTACATAGTATGTGTGTATATATATATATGCTACATCTTTATCCACTCATCAGTTGATGGGCACTTATCTTTATAATTGTGAACTGTGCTACAATAAACATTTGGGTGAGCTGTTTTTTTTGATAAAAATGACTCATATTCCTTTGGGTAGTTGTAGTGAGATTGCTGCATTGAATGGTAGGTCTACTTTTAGTTCTTTGAGGAATCTCCACACTGTTTTCCATAGAGGTTGTACTAGTTTACATTCCCAGAAACAGTGGGTAAATGTTCACCTTTCACCACATCATGCCAACATCTATTGTTTTCTGACTTTTTAATAATGCCATGTGACAGGGGTAATATGATCTCTTATTGTGGATTTAATTTACATTTCCCTGATAATTACAGACATTGAGCATTTTGTCATATATATGTTGGCCATTTGTCTATCTTCTTTTGAAAAATATCTGTTCATGTCTTTTGTCCACTTTTTGATGGGGTTATTTGTCCTTTTTGTGATGATTTGTTTGAGTTCTTTGTAGATTCTGCATCTTAGCCTTGCTGTTAGCCCTTTGATGTATAATTTATGAATATTTTCTCCCATTCTGCAGGTTGTCTATTTACTCTACTGATTATTCCCTTTGCTATGTGGAAACTTTGTAGTTTACTTAAGTTCAATTTATTTTTGTTGTTATATTTGCTTATGGTCTCTTAGTCATAAATTCTTTTCCTAAGCCAATGTCTAGAAGGGTTTTTCCTTTGCTTTCTTCTAGAATTTTTGTAGTTTTACATCTTACATTTAAGACTTTAATCCACCTTAAGTTAATTTTTGTATATCATGAGAGACGGGGATCCAGTTTCATTTCTCTGCTTGTGGCTATCCAGTTTTCCCAGCACCATTTATTGAATAGGGCATCCTTCTCCCAGTGTATTATATGTCTGCTTTATCAAAAATAAGTTGGTTATAGCTGTATAGCTTCATTTCTAGGTTCTCTATTCTGTACCATTGGTCTGTGTGTTTACCTTTATACCAGTACCATGTTGTGTTGGTTCCTATAGTCTTATAGTATAATTTTAAGACAGGTAATGTGATGCCTCTAGATTTGTTCTTTTTACTGAGAGTTGCTTTGGATATTCAAGCTTTGTTTTGGTTCCTTGTAAAGTTTAGGATTATTATTTGCAGGTCTATGAAAAATGACAGTATTCTAATGGAAATTGTGTTGAATCTGTAAATAACTCTTGGCACTGTGAGTGTTTTAACAATATTGACTCTTCCAATCACTGAGCATGGGATGTTTTTACATTTGTGTCATCTATGATTTCTTTCATCAGTATTTTGTAGTTCTCCTTGTAGATATTTCTCACCTCCTTTGGTAAGTATATTCCTACGTATTTTATTTTCTTTGCAGCTATTGTGAATGGTATTGAGTTCTTGATCCAGTGAATTTGTCCTGGCACTTCTGTTAAAAGTCAATTGACCATAAAGTGTTTATATCTACACTTTCAATTCTATTCCATTCCTTTGTGTGTCCATCTTTATATCAGTCCACACTGTCTTGATTACTGTAACTTTGTAATAAGTTTTGAAATCAGCTAGTATGTGTCCTCAAAATTTGTTCTTTTGCAAGATTGTTTAGTTCTTCTGAATTCTTTGCATTTCCACATGAATTTTATGATTGGCTTGTCAATTTCTTCTAAAAATATGCAGCTTGACTTTTTGTTGAGATTGTGTTAAAACTGTAGATGCATTTTCAGAGTATTGCCTTCTTAATATTAATTCTTCTGATCTATGAACTTGGATGTCTTTCCATTTACTAGGTCTTCTTTACTTACTTTCTACAATATTCACAGTTTTAGAATGTAAGTTTTGCACTTCATTTGTTAAATTTATTTCAAAGTATTTTATTCTTTTTGATGTTATTTTTATGGAATGATGTTATTTTAGATTGTTCAATGATAGTGTGTAGAAATATAATTAATTTTTGTTCATGGATCTTGTGTCCTTCAAACTTGCAAAATTCATTTATTGATTCTAATAGTTTTTTATTGATTTTTCAGGATTTTCTCTATATAAGAGCATGGCATCAGTAAATAGAGATAGTCTAAGTTTTTTCTTTTCCAAACCAAATGCCTTTTATTTCTTTTCTGGCCTAATGCCATATAAAACTAATAGTAAAATATTAAATAGATGTGTGGGTGCATCTATTGCTTTTTTCCTAAACATAGAGGGAAATATTCATTCACTATTAAATGTAATATTAGCTGTGGGCTTTTTATGAATGGTGGTTACCAATTTGAAGATGTTCTCTTCTATTCCTATTGCATTGAGTGTTTTCTCATCAAAGGATGTTGGATTTTGTCAAATATTTTCTGCATCTATCATTTTGTCAGAATTTTTCTAAATGTTTTATTCCTTTTCTGTTCCTCCTTTCTTCCATTACTGCATTCTTTTTTATTAAAAAAAAATACTTGCCAGTGTGCCATTTTAATTCTCTTTTTATTTCCTTTATATTTTTTAAGTTATCCTGTTAGTAGCTACCCTTAACATCTTTGTTTATCATAATTTAATTTGGATTAACACTAACTTTATTTTAACTATTATTGTCAAAAAAAGCCACACTTCTCTTCATTACAAGGTCATCAACATAATTAATAATTATTTCTTTATTCAGTTTTCTTTTAAATCTGTGAAAAACAAAGAAAAGAATTACAAATTAAAATACATTTTTATGGCAAGTTATACTATATATGTAGTTACCTTTACTAATGCTTTTTATTTCCTAGTGTGAATTTGACTATCTCATATTGTTTCATTTCAGTCTGAAGAACACTCTTTAGGGTAGGTCTGCTAGCCAAAATAAATAAATTAATAAATCTCACTTTTTGTGGTTCTGAAAATGTTTAACTTCTTTATTTTGATGTACAGTTTTATTAGATATAGTATTCTTGGTCAACAGTCATCTTTTAACACTGGGTTTGTCATCCTTCAGACTTTCAAGGTCCCTGTTGAAAAGTCACCTATCTATGTCTTTGAAGATCCCTTGTATGTGATGAGTCACCTTTATCTCTCTCTCTCTCTTTTTCAATTTTTTGTCTTCTTTGTCTTCCAGAAGTTTGACACTGATGTGTTTAGATGTGATTATTCTGCTTGGCGTTTGCCAAGCTTCTTGTATGTGTAGATTAATGTTTTTCCTCAAAAATTTGGAAATTTCTGTCCATTATTTTATCAAATATTCTTTCTGCCCATTTCTGGTTCTCCTCTCATTCTGCCATAGGAATTACACATATACTAGTACGCTTCATTGTTCTCCACAATTCTCTGAGGCTCTGTTCATTTTTTTTTCATTTTTTCTTTTGATTCTTCTGACTAGATAATCTCAATTGACCTATCTTCAAGTTTACTGATTTTTTTTCTTGCATCTACTGTTGAGCCCCTTCAGTGAACTTTTCATTTCAGTCATTGTCCATAATTTTTATTTGGTTCTTTTTTATAATTTTGATTTCTTTATTGATACTCTCTACTTGCACAGTATTCTTAACACATATCTTTGATTCTTTAACTTGGATTCTTTTGGTTCTTCAAACATATTTGCAAAAGCTGATTTAAAATCTTTGCCTAGGAAATCCAATATCCGGGATTTGCTTGTATTTTTTTTTCTCTTGATAATGTTTTCCGCTTATTCTCCATACTTTCCTATTTATTCCCTTGTCTTATAATTTTTTTGTTGTTGTTGAAAACTTTACATTTGAAGTGATATAGTTTGACAACTCTGGAAATCAAATTTCCCCTCTCCAGGGCTTGTTGTTTGTTGTTATTTGTTATTGCTATTGTTGCTGCTATTGCCGCTCTTTGTTTTGTGATTTTCCTGCAGTAATTCTGTAAAGTCTGTATTCTTTGTCATGTTCAGCCACTGAAGCCTATGCTCAGATAGCGTTCCTGTAATAATTTAACAATTATTTTTTAATGCCTCTGAACCGAGAAGTCTCTCAGCTGTTGCCAAGGAACTTTGTGTATGAATTAGACATGCATTCAGCAATATGGCAGTTTAGAGCTCTTCCTTATCCTTCCCTTCTTGCTTATGCAGAGCTTCAAGAGCAGAGGCGAGAGAGTAAGGCCTTGTCATGTAATGTCTTTCCTGCCCATGTGAACAGCCCTGCACATAACTGTGCCTTCTAGAGTCCCAGTACTATGTCAGAGATTTTCAAAGACCCCCTGACCACATCTCATTTTCAGTTTTTCCTTTTAAATTTTATGGTCAGTATCTTGCTAGCTCCAACAAGTATCATTTTCTCAAGTAACTATGATGTCAAACAATTGCTGCTGGTTGTTTTAGGCAATTACTCTGAGCATAGGTTTGTTACACTGATTAAACTAAGAGTCTTATCAAGTAAAGTTAATCCCTGACTATGTGATTTTTCCAAGGAGTTTCTGGACAGGTCAAATAATGACAATTCTCTGAGTATAAGGCTTAAGAGCTCCAAACCCATCCTGCTGCATCCAATATTGGCTAATAACTGGTTCTCACAGTTAGCATAGTTGTAAGGCTGTGGTTTTCCTGGTTTATAAGGAGTTGGAGATAAGAGAATGGGAATAGAGGAAGCTAATATGTCACAAAGCTTACTGTTCTTCTGGAAATTCAGCCAGTTCTCTTGGATGCATACTCCTTATATTGTTGCAAGGCTTTGGTCAGTTTTCAGAGTTACATGAAATTGATTTTTGACAAATTTTATTTTTATGAAGAAACATATTTTCAGAGGTCCTTACTCCACTGCCCCAGAACTGCTTCTCCAAGAACATGAATTTTTAAAATAAGTCATGCACTTTTCATACATTGTGACCTTCTCATAGACAAGCATGTGTAAATAGGAGTTGTTATGTCATTAGCAAGATCTTTACATGCATATGTACAGTGACCTCTGGCTTTTTCTTAGGAAAGAACAATATTGACACTTAAGTGAAATACCTTATCTTTCATCTGTGTCTACTAAGAGAGTGTGATTATCTCTTTAAAAGCTCACGATTCATTTTTACACTGAAAGAGAATCAAATGACAGCATTTTTTACAGCAAACAAAAACTTATCTTTTAACCCACATACTTATTATAACTCAAAGTGTAGTGTAAAAATGAACCATGGCCTTATATTATAAAACTTGGAAAAGATAAATAGTAACAAGAGAACCCAAACCTCATGAGAAGCCTAATAGTATCCAGACCCAGCAAAGCCCTCCTGAAAAAATACATCCATGTAATTAAGGTACCAATGTTAGTGACTGGTGAGAAGCTGTGGAGCAGGTAGAAGAAATGTCAGAAAACTAAAATGGGGAAACTAATCTCATTTTTCAAAAGAAGAAGAAACTGAAGCTTGGTAGAAGTGAAACTAAACCTCAGAAAAGTATTCTAAATGGGTTTATTTAGGAAATTACTGGTGAAAACCTATAAAAGCTAAATGTATTTCCTGAAATATAATATGAATTTACTAAAAATCAATTATGCCAAATTATGCCAAACTTCTTTTCATTCTCTTATAAATAAGTTTGTTCTAACTGCCATTTAGAACATAGGTTGATTTTTGCAAAATATAAAAGTATCTCATGGTATCCTTGTAGATGGAGCAGTCGCATAATCATAACCAAAGAATATTGATGAATGTTTTTAATGTCATCCTTGATATCCCATTGGGCTGCTACTCAATCATTTTTGACTTCTATTGTCTACTATAAAGATATACTTAGAAAACATATAGTTTCAAATGTTGTGGGGAAAATATATCAAATGGCAGAAAAAATTGAAGATTATTTTAATCACAGACATAAAACAAAAAGATGAAATTTAAATGAAAACAATAAAACAACCCTGTACATATAGGTCTCAATGTTCAATTATGTAAAGCCAGAAGATGGTCTCTCTCCTATAAAATTCATGTTAAGAAAAACAACTGGGAAGGATTTCTATAAAATAAAGCACTGCATAGATTAGAATACAGATATTATGATTTCAGAATTCTCTTCCAATGCCAAGATTTGGGGATAATATATAGAAACTTTTTATTTAAGGAAAATTTGAAATATTTTAGTAACTCACAGAAATCATATGCATGTAAAATACAATGAATCCTGATGCCCCAAAACGATGCATTTACTTTTGCCTATTTTATTCTCTATAATAATTCTTCTTTTATCCTGGTGATTGATATCAGGAAGACCCGATATTAGATGGGAATATCACCCTTGAAGCAATTAGTATGCCTGTAGAGACAGATTTCAGATCACTTCTTCAATGGCATACAAAATCCTATGCTAAAAATAAAATACAGAAAAATAATATAATGATTTGCAGAAATAACTTTTAAGTATTCAAATTGAGCCCTCACTAGCTTAAATTGTAGCTATGTGATTTCACCTAATGAAAGAAACTAAATGAATCCTTGCTAATGCATTATTGGTGTGTGCAGAACAAGAAGAACAAATCACACAAATTTTCCCACTTAATTATTGTGATAGAAATTCATTGTCATATTATTGACCTATTTGGTCATGCCCAAGTTAATCATGTCTGAACCTTTCCCAGTGGGAAATAAGCTTGTTCACTTCCTGTCTTGCAAGAATATCAACTAAAACTCAGTCACATATGCCTATAGCCCGATCACTGCAGCCCACCGTAACCATCGTCTCCAACAGCGAAACTGCAGTCTGCAATGAGCCCGGGAGACTTGGTGTCAGAAACTCATCACTTCCTGTGTCCTTTTTTTCCCCCACTCTGCTCAATCATTTGCCACATTAAATTAAACCTAGCTGTTTGCCAAAGCCCTCCCTGCTTTCTCTTTGCAAGGAGCTGTTTTGAAATACAGAGACAGAGTTTACATGTAGTAACAGACTAGTAAGCCAGCAACTTTAGTCGCTTATTAAAGTCAAGCATGTGTCTTTGTTTCATGTTGCTAATGATGTGGAACCATAGAGGCCTGAGTATATTTCGCCTGGACGGTGTGGGAGCGAATGCTGAGAGCTCATTACTCGGCTCCCCATTGGAATCCTGCAGGCTTCCGCTCATTGAGGAGACTGTGGGGGCTTTGACAGAATTATTATACTGAATATTTTTAGACTCATTAACTATATCACCAAAGCAAAACATCTCTTCCTCAGATGCAAATGGCTGCAGCTACTGTGGCTTTGCTTTAGTTATTGCAGAAAAAAGGATGAAGCTTGAAAACAACTTAAGAAAAAGACTTTTCATGCCTGAATGTTTGATTTTGCAACTTATATTGGGACTATCTGTGGCTGCTTTGCCACATTTGAGCCACTGGTATACAAGTGCTATTTACAAAGATAAACACATTCATTTCCCCCATATTAAGCAATAATCAAAATCTTTTTTTAATTTTCTGTGTGTTCTGTAATGCATTTCTGGATGAGGCTTTGACGATTATGCTTTGAGCTGAGGGTTATGATATTCATTCCCAAGATTATAGAGTAACTTTTGGTGCCTGACCTAAATCTAAACTGAGAATGACTATGTAGTTAAAATAATAATTTGGGGGAATAGCTGTTCTCTAATTCAGGAATTGTAACATATGCTGCCTGGCATGAATGATGACACACTGTCTTAGATCATTACAATACCTTAACACAGCACTCTGATTTAAGGTTGAAGAGCAAGAAAGGAATTTTAACCTACCTCCAAATTGTCTTGCTCTCGTGGATTTCAGTTCAACTTTAATATTACTTTATTGAGGCTTTTTGGTGATTTAATTTAGACTTAAGAAGCCCTTAAAGAAAAAAAATATTCATACCTTAAAATTAATTCTTTAAAGCAAAGGACAGAGAACTACATTTATGGTCCTTTCTCTATGAAAGTTAAATTGCATCTACAGAGGATTTCATATTTCCAAAAATAAATTAAGTTTTGGCACTTTGATGGAGAGTCCTTAATTTCTCATCTATTGCTGCTTACAACTGTGCCAAAAATTTGCCACCTCAGGCACCTAGGCTGAGATGTGTTCTCTGAACATTTAAACATTTAAGGTTTGGTTTGAAATATTTTGTACTTAATGAAAAAAATTGTTGTTTGTTCACGAATATTCAGTGCTTTGGAAGAAATACCATTTGATTTTATTTGTGGTTCATTTCCCACACTACAGTGCTTTGACAATGGTGACAGTGACTTCATACATCAAGGATTTCTCCTGCTTTCCATGACCGCCAGGGAATCTGAGGGGAATACTTTACATCTGAAACATGTTTTCCTTTGGGATTCCACCATTAGAATAACAGGTCTGATCAGTAGCCCATTATGAAATGGAACTTCCACAATAGAAGGGAGAGGGGAAAAGAAAGAAAATACGTAAAAGTCACAAATAATAACAAAATTACAAAACTGAATTTTATATGCATATTATATACACACTATACCTTTTAGAATGCCATTATCATTTTATTTAAAAAATCCCAAGATCATATGTTTTCTTAACATCAGGAGCATAAAAAACACTGAAAGGTAGGAGGTGGAAAACCTGGATGATTAGAAGACAGTGATGATGTAACCAATGTCATCCAATGTCATGGAATTAATTGTTTTGTGTGAGAGTTCACTTCACCTGATATTCCAGAGAGATTACTCAACATTTCTGTCAATGGTTCTAAGAAATATCATATGTATCTATCCTGAAGTTTTTTGTACCCCTTACAAATGAGAATTCAAGATATGAATGTTACTACTAATGAATCTGAAACACCATCATTTATTCAAAAAATGTATTGTGATTCTACTGGAGTGGAAGGCACTCTTTCAGATGTTAGGGATACAATAGTAAATAAAACAAGCATTCTTGTCCTAATGAGGGAGACAGATAGCAAACAAGGTAAATATAATGTATAGTGTATTAAGAAATAAATCATAATGGAGATACTAAATGTGTGTTGCAGGAGGGGTAGAATTCTAGATAGGGTGAGAAGAGAAGAAATAGCTGAGAGAGGTTTTTTTTTAGTAAAGATATGAAGGAATATGAGGATGTAAGAGAACTAGTAATGTGGACATTTGGGAGAAGAATATCACAGTGATACAATATGCATTAAGTCACTAAGACACGAGTGTGTCTGTGAGAATAAAAGAAGCAAAGGGCCAGTATGAAGGAGTGAAAAAGGAAGAGGACAGGGAGGTAATGAGGGGCCATATTATTTAGTGCAAGCCATTGGCTTTTCCTCAGAGTGAGATAGAAAACCATTGAGAACTTTGAGCAGAGTAAGACAAAATCTAAATTCTATTTTACTTAGATTACTCCTTCCCTTTGGTTCAGAATAGATTGAAGGGGGTCAAAGACAGAAGCAGGGAGGCTATTTTAATAATCCAGATGAGAGATTATGGTAGCTTGGATCAAGATGGTGCCCGTGGCAGCAGTGAAATGTGGCCAAATTCAGGGGGTATTTTAAATATAGAGCCAGAGGATTTTCTGATGACCAGATGAAGGAGGTAAGAAAAATAGAGGAGTTGAAGAATGATACCTGTCTGGCTTGCCTGAGCAGCTAGAATGAAGTTACCTCTAACTGACAAAAGGAAGGAGAGGAGGGAGGTTTAGGGGAAAATATCTTGTTTTGAACAAGTAATATTTGAAATGTCTTTGAAACATTCAAGTGGAGATATCAAGTCAGCTGTTGATATGCAAGTCTGGAGTTGAGGGGAAATGTCCTTGTTGGAGATACTACTTTGGGAGTATTTCACATGTAGATAATGTTTATAACTGTTAGACTAAATGAAATAATCTCAGGGTAGGAAAGAAGTCTTTGGTGACCTTGATAAGAGCAGTTTTTAGCAGAATTATACATGTGAAAAAAATATAATTGGAGCATCTTCAGCAAAAAATGAAAGGAGACATGAGCAGAGACACCTCAATTGAAGAATTTCGCTGTAAACATAAGGAAAAAAATAAAGGAACAGTAGAGGGCAAATTGTGATAAAGAGAGGATTCTTTTTCCCAAAAATATTTGCACACTAATGCAAATGATCCAGTAGAGAGGGGGAAACTGTAATAGCAGGAGAGAGAGAATTGAAGAATTGCTGAGACATTGTCCTTTGAGCAGGTTGAGAGGAGATGGGACCAAGTCCACAAGGAGAGGGATTGGCCTTTGCTGGGCACATTTGCATTAACAGGAGAGAGGGCAGAGTGCACTGATATAGGCAAAGACAGATGTGGAAGTTTGTGGGAGATGTTTTCTGATTGCTTCAATATTTTTCAGTAAATTTGAAAGTGAGTTCAGTTGGGAATGAGTATGGAGGAAGAGAGATGGCGGTGTCAGGAGAAAGGAGAAAGTATAGAACAGTGGTCTAAGAGAGAAGACCTAACTAACTCAGGAAATAATAGTGTAGTTCCTTACTTCGTGAAGGGCTTATTTGATGTTGGTGATCATAAATCTTAGAGTGAAACTTTTTACCAAAGTAGTGTATTTTCCCCATCCACATCTAGCTGAAAAAAAGTACAGCCTTAGAACAGGTAGAGAGCTGTGTCACGGAAGAGGCCATCATTCAAATATGTCTGTAACAAAACTGATTGTCATTACATGTCAATGAAGGGAACGCATTGTGTTTTTGAAATAAAGCAACAAAGAAAAACAGTTTACAGATATAGATATGTATAGATGATTGGTAGATGATAGATAATGAAAATTTTATAGAAAATATTGGATTTAGGTACCAGATGACTTATAGATAAAGTTTAGGGATTGACTTTGAGAATCTCAAATACTGAAGTAGATCTGTGATTGATTGATTGGGACTGGTTTAAATTGATTCTACAGTTACCTATTTCAGGGTTTAGGTACAAAAATTCTTCTTTCTTTTGTGAACTTACAGAATAGTACTTAACTAAGTTGATATTTAGGAAACCAAGTGCATAAAATGAGACAAGCACAGTGTGTATGTATGCAAGAGAATAATTATATTAACAATGAGATTTATAATGATAAAATCAAAGGATTGAATACTCCAGTTGGTTTGAAGGATTTTTTAGTTTGAGTACTAAAGAGAATGAGCTGCAAGTTAATAGTTGTAACTAAGAGACTGGGATATTTGAAGTTAAGATAATAGATTATTGGATTATTATTGGTAATGACAATGCTATCAGTATAAACCAAGAAAGAAGGCTGAGTAAATTAGAGGGCATGTTTAAAGGATCAAGAAACCAAGAATCTAGAAAATCAGAAGAATAGTGTACATAGTTTTGGAAATACCAGAAATTATAATGAAGTAATATTGGAGGGACTGACAGTGAGCCAAGAGCTAAAATCTTTAAGAAGTAACCATTTATAACCTGAATAAGCACAAGATGACTACACAAGAGAGGTAGTAAGTGATGAAATGATTTTCTAAATGTTATGGTTTTATAAAGGCTCGAAGGATGACAGAATGGAAGGGACAATGATGAGCAAGTAGGACATCTGCACCACTCTAGGTTCAGCAGTGCCAGCATGAAGGATGTGGGAAGAAAAAGGACAATTCAGTACTTGAGAGACTATAGGGAAAGCAGTGTCACGAGGGAGAGACAGGTGTCAGTGAGAGCAGAAGGTGGAAGAGAAATTCACAGATGATTTTGGTGACACTCTACTCTCTTTATCCTTGACAACAGTGACTTGTATAGGGCAATCAATGGGAAATATAATTATTATAGCAATTTTATCCTTATTAAATATGTCCATAAATGGCAGAATGCAATTTTTATTAAACATTTATAACTTATTCTATGTTGACTCTTTTTCCAGGGCAATGTCTAAGGCTGGGTTGGAAGATCTTTAATCCCCCAACAAATTTCCCTAACTTCTCCCTTCCCAAATCCAACCAAATCAACATGAGGTCTTAGTAAAATGGTGTGCTGATGATGCAGAAGAAACTTCAAGTCAGGTCCCCTGACCCTCAGCACCCAAATGGATTTCCCTAAGTAAGACTCAGGTAGAATCTTTGGGGTGGCCCTGGGTTCCTCAATCCTCTTCCTTACACCCATCCTCAGCCCAACTCCAGTATATAGAGTTTATCTCTTAGCATCCTTCAGAATTTACCATGAGACCCAGTGAGAAGTGCCACTGCTGGATGTCTCATACTCCTCCAGCATCATAATGTGATTTATTGTATACTTTTTCACCTCCAAGGCCCAATGTAAAGAAATGGCTGGGGGAAAAGACATATTCAATGAATACCTGTCCCTTAGCTTGAAATTTTCATTTACAAGATGTCACCTGTTAAGAAAAAGTCTGGAACCGCTTTTGTAAGTCAGAGAAGTAAATATCAACTCTCATAACCATATGTAAGTAAATTTGAATGTATATATTATGTATAGTATATGTTGTAAAGCCTGCACCATAGTGACACAGGAAAGTAATTCCCAGTGCTGGGAATCTCTTGAAGTCCAAGTGGATCCTTGGCTTTGCACTAGAGAGAATTCAGGAGCAAGTGAACAACGTAAAATGAAAGCAAGTTTTATTCAAGAAGTACGGAAGTCTACTCCACAGACAGGGTGGAGGCTAGTTCTCCCTATAGAGGATAACCTGCCCCATGGTTCCTTTAGTCCCTTATTTAAGCAACAGCTCAATTATGGACTAAACAAGGGGAGGAATATTCATGTAATTTCTTGGAAAGGGGTGGTTTTACCTAGAATTAGGGTGTCATCCTCCTTTTGACCAAATATGGTCACTCCACAACTGTCATGCATCAGGTGCATGATGGGAATGGGAGATTTCCTTAGAAAGATTTTATGGCAATGAGGGTATAATGAAGGTACAAGGTCAAGAAGGAGGGGATTTCTCCACTGTCTTGGTTCTAGCTGTTTGGAACTTGTCCTGCCCCCATTTTGTTTTGATTAGGGTAGTTGGAAACCACCTGACTCAGATCCTATTTTGATCAGGATGGTTTGAGACTTTGTTTCCAGACTTCCTGACTCAATTAAGCAATGCCTACCAGTTCCCTATCTCAATGGAACCCCAAGAACAACTGTTATTGTTACAACTGTAACTTTCTGTACTAAGGTTGAGTGGTCAGAGACCTTGTTCTTGGGTAGAAAATGATACAAACAAATGCCTTATAAAATCTGTAAACATGGGATATTCTCAAGACTTCTATGTAGAAGTGCTTCCTCTATACAAGAATAATTTGTAGTAACTTTTGCAATTGTGTTTGTGTTAGTTTTCTACTGCTGTGTAACAAGTTACTACAAATTTAGCAACTTAACATACATTTTCTATCTCACAATTTCCATAGATCAGAAGTGCAGAGTTTAACAGGGTCTTCTGCTTAGCATCTCACAAGACTGCAATCCAATGTCAAGTCAGGCCATTTTCCTTTCCGGACCTCAGGATCATCTTCCAAAGTCATGTACTGTTGGCAGAATTCATTCTTTCTTGCTGGTTGTCAGCCAGGGTCCATTCTCAGTTCCCAGTGACCCCCACAGTTCCTTGCTATGTGAAAACGGGCTCACAGCATGGCACTTAAAGGTCAGTGAGAGACTCGCTCCCTCCTTATCTACAAAGACAGAATCTTGTATAACCACATAACCTAATATAATCACAGGAGGTACATCCCATCACCTTTGCCATATTCTACTGGCTAGAGGCGAGTCAGAGGTTCTTCCCACACTCAAGGGGAGGGGATCTTAAAAGCATTTGACTTATTGGAGATTGTCTTAGAATTCTGCCTCCTGCGGTGGCACAGGAAATATTTGTTGAGATAATGCATCTATTTCTAAAATACTTAGTTTATAAAAAAGCACATGTTAAATATAAACTGTTATGACTCCTGTTGATCATATGATATTTTAACACTAAGAAAATAATTGTAGCTTTAAGGTTAAATTTGGGAAAACATCATCAAATTGGGAATTGAAAATTGTCATTGCCATCAAACATTTATTAGACATTTATTTGTACAGTTCTCTCCAATGGATTGTGACCTTATAGGTAAATTAGCTTACATAATGCATTGAAGCATTAGGACTTTTTCCCTCTTAAAACCTCATGGATACCCTAAAAGCCCTAACTTCACCACTATGCAATCTATGCATGTAACAAAGTTACACTTCTACCCCATAAATTTATACAAATAAAAAAAGTGCCTCTTAGTAAGCATTGTGAGGTGTGAAATCAAACCAAAGGAAATTCAATCTTAAATAAGATATATTAACCTATTTAAAAGCCTAAGAAATAATCAACAGTTTTATTTTAAAGGTTACTTGGTCTAAAACTATAATACACTCAACCAGTTGAATCTCACAGATCCTTATATATGATAACTGGTAATTAGATTATAAATTAATCTTGTGTTGAAGGAAGAATGTACTTATTTATTCTCCTTTTTAAACAGAACTTTCTATTAAAGCAAATATTTAATTCTTTCATTTAAATTCAAGTAAAAGGCATCACAATCAGTTGGGAAAAAAATGGCATATTTGCATGTGACACTACGTTTCAGTTCTAGTTCTTCCAGGTTTTCCCTACTGATGGGAGCTATATAGTAAAAGATTATTACTTTCTCTTTGAGACGCAAAATTAGAGCTGTGGAAAAAGCAGCATCTATTTATTTTGAATAATATAAAAGTGAATGAGATTGATTTTTTTCACATCAAGTTTTATCAAAATGAGTCATTGCTAATTAAATGACTATATATTTGCCTTCCTTAGGTACTAGGTGTATTGATCAGAATTTTCCAGAGAAGCAGAGCCTATAAGATATATATATATATACACACACACACATATACATATGTATATACACAAAGAGAGAGAGAGAGAGAGTATTTTAAGACATTGGTTCAGATGAATGTGGGGCTGTCAAATCCAAAATGTGCAGCACAGTCTGGGAGGCTGAGGACCTAGGGAAGAGTTGCAACTTACTGAAGGCTGTCTGCTAGCAGAATTCACTCCCTCTCATGGGTGAGGGGACATCAACCTTTTCTTCTTAAGACCTGCAACTAATTGGATGGCCAATCCACTTTACACAAAGTCTACTAATTTAAATGTTAATACTCATCCAAAGGGGAAAAGAAATAGCTTCTCAGAAACATCTACATTAGTGTTTAACCAAATATCTAGGTAACATGGCCTAGTCAAGTTTACATATAAAATTAACTATCACACCTGCCTTCACTACCTCCTGCCACCCCCTAAGAGTACTCTGGTTATTTGACTTATTACAGAAATTTTATGCAAATGAGAACTTAAATTCAAAATTAAAAGGAGAAGTTGTAGATTGCGCTTTTAAATCTTTGTAAATTGGAATGAAGGGAGGGTGAGTGCTGGAATTTCAGTGTCATTTTATCTTTCCTTGATATTCACAGCCTTGGACATTCTATAACTTTAACAGTTGTATTAATTCATCTCTAATGTATTCCTGCTCTTCACTCATTTTTTTTTTTTCTGTTGAGGTATTATTCTTTTTTCTTGTTGATTTATATGATCTTTTTATACTACCTTTTTCACTGCAAATATTTTGTAGATTCAAATTTTTATACAGCATTTTAAATTTTGCTTGTAGTCAAATGCATCCAGATTTTTCTTTATGATTTATTCCATTGTTTTATGCTTAGAAAATACTTGCCTATCCCCTCATCAATTAAAAATCCATCTGGATTTTCTTCTGGTTCCTATGGTTTAATTATTTGTATTTAACTCTTTAATTCATATTTTACCAGTTTGAAATCATATTATACATGCAGTTTTATATTCTATCTTATTCACATAACATTATATATGGAGTATTTTCTCATAAAATGAAACATTATTTGGTATGTGATATCAGCTAAGGATATAATTTATAGTTTTCTGAAATTCCAGTTTTCTTAACATTGTTGATTTGTTCTGCTTTCTTTAACTTACATTAAGTTCTTAAATACTATTACTAACTCAGTGACCTTGATTATGTTTACTTAGTATCTCTGTGCTTAAGTTTCTTGGTATATAATATAGGAATATTAATAATACTACACTCAGGTTTGGTGAGGCAGTTAAACTTGGGACTTTACATACCTTTCAGCAAAGTTTTATAACTTATTATAGCTCTTATAATGTTTTGTTTTTATTGCTGTTTTTAGCGCAATTGCTAGGATTTTATATTTTCTGGTATTGTGAGGTTGTTATGTTGTCCTTATGACTGGGAACATTTTTTCTATCATATCTTTACTTAAACCATTGCTGCTGTAAAGGGAAGCCCACTGATTTTTTGTATATTTATCACATATATGATAATGTAGCTGAATTTTATTTTTAGGTTTCACTTTACACTTTATAACCCACCATAATACAAAAGGGTTCTGACTTTAGATTACAGGGTTTTCTCTAATATATTTTCCTAAAGAGTCTTTCTTAAAGACCTGTGATACTTATCTAATTTGCCTAATTAATCTTATTGCTTTGATAATATAACAGACTTAAACTAAAAACCAAAAATGTGTGATGTACTATGCTTTTACAGCATGTGGCAAGTCTAAAAGTAGTTTCTCAGTTTATGTTTTTTGGTTTTCCATGAAATAGCAGCTTATACTCTTTAGAAGGAATGTGGTCAGAGCATTCAATTAATTCAGCTAATATTTTTAACTTAGATATAGAGCAGCTTAGATATTTTTTATAAAGTACCAGAACATACAATTGTTCATTTTGTATATATCTGGTCCTCATTTAGGCCTCTATTATATTTTTCTTTAATAAATCTAATATTAATTAGTTGATAAAATAATATTTCATGCTGTGATTTTATTTCTTAGAGCATCTTTTTACAAAAACACTAAAAAGAAAACTATACCGATTTAATATAAAAACATATTTTTTATTTTATTTTTTATTTTTATTTATTTATTTATTTTTATTTCAGAATGTTATGGGGGTACAAATGTTAGGTTACATACATTGTCCTTACTCCCCTTCCCCCCTCCAGTCAGAGCCTCAAGCCTGACCATCCCCCAGACCATGCACATCGCACTCATTATGTATGTATATACCCATCCTCTCCTCCCCGCTCCCGTCTGCCCGACACCCGATAAATGTTGTTCCTATGTGTCCACTGAGGTGTTGATCAGCTAATACCAATTTGCTGGTGAGTACATGTGGTGCCTGTCTATCCCAAAAAACATATTTTTAAATTACTCTTTAAAGAATCACATTCAGGACTGAACAACCACTCCACATGCTTAAGTAACAATTGCTTTTACGCAAAAAAGGAGAAAGCCATAAAAAGATACAACTTTTCCTACATAGTTAAACCCTGATTCTTACTTGCATGGTTGTCTTAATTATGTGCTATAAGTTCCTCCTCCCATCGATAAGTGATCTCATTTATTTGAAATGCAGTACCCCATGTAGATTAATGAAATGCTATTCGCAGGGACTGTGCCCTTATAATTTCCCTACACAATGGCTATCCAGCCCAGCCCCCACAAAAAGGAGTGCAGAGTCATTGCCAACTGTCATCTGAACTTGTTGGTTTAACTAAGCTGCTGTTATCAAAATGGCTAACAAAATACTAAATATTTTCAAGTAAGCCATTAAACAAAAAACTCTACTTATTGGTGTGAAACCATGATTTACTTACCTTAGAAATAGTGCACGATATCCTAGTCACTAAAACCAGAAGTCCATTCTTACTCTTATTTTTCTTCCTTTCGTATCCATGGCAGATGTGGTCAACCATCACTGAATTCTCTTTGGCTTAGCACAAGCCAATCCTCCACAACCTTCTAAACACAATGCTCCACATGGCCATAATTAATTATGAAAACTGACACTTGAGATAAAACCTATTTACCTACTTGCTAACTCATAAGCTCTACTGACCAGAGCAATAAACTTAGTGATTATTCTATTTTAATTTTAGTCTTAGATTTTCTGTTCAATTTTATATAAATGAAGTACTGTGTGTCAACTTCTATTTTTCTTTGAGTTTCATCGCATAAAACCACAGATGCACTATTACTGACAACAAAATATATTCATTTCAAGGCAAAGTAAAATTTAAGTTAAAGGATATAGGTCCAAACTTATATACAGTGCTTGCCCAGAGGAGCTCAGAAAGAATAAAAATTATTTTTCCAAGTGATGAACATTTGGAGGATGAATTTCTTATTCTTTCAATTTTTTGGTGCTTGGACTCATCTCTAACCGACTTTCCAACTTTTGAAATAATTCAGGAAGATAAGTTGAAGAACTAAAATAAAACAATGGCAGTAAGTTTAGAGTCAAAGAATGGAATGTAAACACATTCAGGAGTTAGAAGTTAAGAGATTTAGTGACCAATTGGTTGGGGATGTATGAGGAAAGAGAAAATATTCATAAGTAACTCTAAGATTACTCTGGGTCAATGTGAGACATGCTTTTCTTAGAGATAATATTAGGACTCTATAGGAGCATGGAGGAGGAAGCTTTTTCTTTCTGTTTGGAGTAGGGAGATGCCTCTCCATAGACTAGCAATCTCTGTTGCAATTCAGGGCTATGTTGTAGAGAGTTAACCTGTGGTGTT
The DNA here is from genome assembly GCA_963573855.1 of Lepilemur septentrionalis. NCBI lineage: Eukaryota > Metazoa > Chordata > Mammalia > Primates > Lepilemuridae > Lepilemur > Lepilemur septentrionalis. The sequence goes on from CAUYMX010125149.1 coordinate 24,912, forward strand.
GGTTCAATAGGCATAATAGCTAATAAAATTTTACAATGTAAGATTTGTTGTAATTGAAGTGAAAAGAACCCAGCTTTCTTGACACTCATTAAAGGCCTTATATTTATTAATTAAGTCATTTAAATAATACTTATTGAGAACTTTTCATGCAACTGGCCCTGAATGAGGTGTGGGGAACACAAAGACGGACCTTGTTCTTAAGGACTTAAAGGTCTAGCAGAGAAAGCAGACATACAACCAACTACAGTGTACCTGAAATAAGCTAGTCCCTATCTCTGCATGACAGAACACCACATTCAAAGGGCACCATCCTCAATTTTTTAAGGGAAAGAGAATATTATCTTGGTCCTTCTCATTTACATTTTTAAACTTATGCTTTTAATGATGAATGATAACTGTATATATTTATGGGGTACAATGTGATGTTTTGATATGTGTATATATTGTAGAAAGATTAAATCAAGCTAATTAAAATATCCATAACCTCACCAATTTATTTTTGCATGTGTGGTGATAATGTTTAAAATATATTCTTTTTTTTATTTCAAAATATTATGGGGGTACAAATGCTGAGGTTACATAAGTTGCCTTTGCACCATCCAAATCATAGCTGCAAACATGCCCATCCCCAGACAGTGCATACCGCACCCATTAGGTGTGACTTGACCCATTCTCTCCACCCCTACCCTCCTGCCCAACACCCCGTGGGTGCTACTTGCATATGTGCACTTAAGTGTTGCTCAGTTAGTACCAATTTGATGGTGAGTACATGTGGTGCTTGTTTTTCCATTCTTGTTAGACTTCCCTTAGAAGAATGGGCTCCAGCACATCTATTCTTTTAGCAATTTTGAAATATACATGAACTGTGATCACCGTGCAGTGCAATAGATCTTTCTGTATTGTTCCCAAAAAATTTCCTCAAAAGTTTCCTTCTTTTTTTATGATGTCTATATCCTTTTTTCTTTTCCATTTTCTCTAAAGCTTCAACATTCTCTCAGCTATCACCTTATTACTTTCTTGTTTTTTACTTTCTTTCAAAGCATCTTTTGAACACCCAGGAGCCATGATTTAGGAATGACCACAAATAGTGTTATGTGTCAGTTTCCTTATTTTAAATTTAATCTCCTGATTGTAGCTTTGACACAAAACTTGTATTTAGAAAAATTCAGAAAGTTTATCCCATTTTATAACGTATTTCAGAAACAGCCAAATCTTAGTGATTTGATAATCCCGCACATCATGTAATGAGCACAGCAAGCTGTCAGAAGAACAAAGGAGTGACTAGGTCTCCACAAAGCTCATTTACTGAAAACATAAGGGGGGGAAAAGCCAATTGTTTGATTTGACAAGTTGTTACAGTACTTACACTAACATGACAGAAAACATAGTAAAATTGGTTCAACTATTATGCTTTCATTTATTCCAAGGACTATGATTAAGTGTCTACATGTTGAATTTACCACTTATGTAGCCACTTTTGAGGTATAATTTGAGAAGACCTAAAAATTCCCATTATTTCTATACTACTTACCACAAACCCAATACAGTATATAAAATTCCTATCGTGGGATTTACTCCCTTAGGCAAAGCAATGTGCAGATGCCCTTTTTAAATGCCTGTAGTCATTAACACAAAACTCTTCTGGAGCATTGAAATATAAAATATAAATTGATTAATTAAACTACCCCTTTCATGTAGTAGCATGTCCCAAGGTGGAAACTCAGGGGATAGAGGGTCTGACACAGAAAAAGTTTTGTTGGAAGTGGAGATCGGAAGACTTCTCTACATGGGCTTTGTGAAAGCAAACTGGGAAGCAGCTAGGGGACTGCATGAAGACACACAGGACTGGTACAGACACAGTGCAATGGAGACTTGAAAGAGAAGTGACAGTGTTGAACATAGAAAATAAAGAATACCAATGTTAAAATTTGCGTATTTATAATTTTCAGATAAAACAACTCTCTAACTTATAAGAAGCCACCTCCTCCAGTCTTGATTCTATGACCATTCTTTCTCATAGACCTTATGGCACCAAGTCTTTTATCTCTCAAGGCACAAATCACAATTTATACTTGTGTACTTATTTTCTTGCTTACTCTTGAAGTTCAGTTTCCCCCATTGATTGCAAACTTCAGAAGGCATGGTTCTCCTGGCCTCTTTTGTTCATCACTGCATATCTGATGCCCTAAAAATTTATAGGTGCACAGTCCCTGAATTAACTGTTTGATTCACTCAGCAAATATTTATCAAGTGCAATGGTTAAAAGATGAGATATGAAGTTAGACAGATGTGGATTTTAATCCTGGATCTGCCAGTACATAGCAAATTATTTGTTCTTGCCAAGAATCCTTTTTCTAGCAAGTAAAACTAGAATAATAATCCCAATTTTACATACGACTAATTAAGGTATTGTAAATAAGATATTTTGCACAGTGCCTGGTACAAGGCAAATGCTCATCAAATAAAAATAATAATAAATATTATGTAATTATTTAAAGCAGATAATTACTCATAATATGAGTATAAAAGAATATTTCCTTGTGTTGTTAACTTCCATTTTCCTAAATACTAATAAGGTATTTGTGTTTTCTTTTATGAAGAAATATCTTTTGTTCATTTTACCATTGGATTTTATGAATTATTTTGTTTTTCTTTTTCATATTGTTATTACTCATATATACATATGATATGTAAGTAGATCCTAGATGCTAACACTTTGTTGATTATGTATGTAGTGAACATCTTCTCCCAATTGTGGCTTTTTCATTTTTATGGTGTTTTTGATGTACAAAGTTCTGATGCAATAGAATTCAAAAAATTTTTCCTTTATGTGTGTGAAGACATTTTCTTACAATTTCTTCTAAAATTTTAAAGATTTGCTTTTAAAATTTAAGTTTTAATACATATGAAATTCATTTTTTACATACAGTGTAAGGATTGGGTCCACTTTTTTCACACTCTGAATCAATTGTCAAAATAATTAGGTTGTCCATTCCTTGCTAATGTGCAATGCCAACTCTTTTATAACTCTGTGTTCAAAATAACTCTGTGTTGCCTGGATTTCTGAGCTCTCTGTTTTGTTCTATTGATTAATATGCCTATTCCTATACCAAAACATACTTTTTAAATTACTGTCTTTACGACAAATCTTGACACATTGCAGGGCAAGATCTCTGACTTGATTTCTTCCTGTAGTGTTTTGGCTAGTTTTTGCAATTACTCCTGAAATTTAATTTTATAATCTTTTTTTTCTAAGTTTCCCGAAAGTGCCCTGTTGATTGGAATTGCCTTATAGATTAATTTGTGAAGAATTAACATTATGACATTGAGGCTTTGTATGCATGGGTATGGATACTTATATATTTAGTTAGGTCTCTTTCAGTATTGTTAGGGATGTTTTCTAATTTTCTCTGTATAGATCCTACTCAATTTAAAAAAAAATTGTTTCAAATTATCATATAATTTGATTGATGCTTTTATAAAAAAATTTAAGTTATAGTTCCTAACAGTTTATTTTCAGTGAATAAAATTATAATTGATTTCTAACTATTCATCTTATATGCAACCTGTGGCAAATATTTATTATTTCTTATAACTTTACAGTAAATTCTCTTTTGCCTTATCTATATGGATAATCAATGACAGCTTTTTTTCCTCCAGGATGTATGTATTTTTTTCTTCATATGTATTTTTTCTTTGTCTCACTATGTAGTTTAGGCCCTCCAATACAATGCTATGTAACAGGAACAGACCAACTACAGCTTGCTGGCCAAATCTGGCCTGCCACTTGCTTTGGTAATGCCCATGAGCTAGGAACAGTTTTCATATTATTAAATAGTTAGAAAAAAATCAAAGGAAGAGATTTTTGACATGTGAACATTATATGATATTTAAATTTCATAAATAAAGTTATATTGTAATATAGCCACATTCATTTGTTTCCATGTTCTCTATGTCTGCTTTCAATCTAAATCAATAAAGTTGAGTAGCTTCCACAGATGGTTTGGCCCAAAAGATTAAATATTTATTATCTAGCTCTTTCCAGAAAAAATATTGCCAACTTATGTGTGTAAGAACAAGATACTTATTGTTATTATTGTCACAAGTAGGTCTTGAATTTTTTCAAATGCAAGTTCTCTGTCCAATAAAATGATTATATGACCTCTCCTTTTTTTTCAGTTAATGTGGTGAGTAAAAAATGTATGTTTAGATTTTTTTAATGTCTTGCATTCATAAGATAAATACGATCTGGTCATGATTAAACATAGTTTTCTACATTGCCATATTCATTTTACAAATATTTACCAAATATTTCACACCAGTTTATGAATAGAATTGAATTGCACTTTTTCTTTCTTTTACTGTACTTATCTGATGTTAATTTTCACATTATGTTCAACTTGCAGAACAATTTGGGAACTATTCCCTCTTTTATTATTTTCTGAAAGAGTTTGCGTAATATTGGAACAAACCGTGTCTTTAAAACTTGGAAAAACTTTTCTATAAAACTTGCAGAGCTGAGTGTTTTCTATATGGGAATAATTTTTAACTAATACAATTTCTTTAAGAAGATTACTGACCTCCAAACATATATAGTATTGTTACAAATCATTTTCATTTCCATCATTCTTTTATACTCTTAAATTAGAAATTATAATTTTTATGAGCATTGCTAGTATTATTTTACACAATGTTTGTTTAACTTCATCTACATGTTTACCTTTTTTGTTGTTGTTCGTTCAACATTCCTCCTTGCAGCTTAGAGCTTCTCTCTAGAATCATTTTCATTCCCCCTGAAGTACATATTTGCTAGTAAATACATCAGAAATAAACTCTCAATTTCATTTGATCTAAAATACCTCTTTATTACCCCTGAAATAATACTTTTCCCAGTAGTTTTGTTTGTTTCTCTAATCTCATGGCCTCTATTACATACATTTAGTGATCGTCGATTAAGAGTTCATAGATGATCATCTCTATAAAACCTGTGTCCCAATTTAAGACTGCCTTCCTCCAGAGACAATATGCACTCGTTTCTCCTACAAGTCGAGGGTAAAACAAATACTTAGAAGCCCTGAGCTGCGTTGTAGGCCTAATCAGAGAGTCAAATGCACCAATCTGGCATTGGTGAGTAGTCACTGGTCAGGTTTCACTCATGTTTCCCCAACTCCTCCCTCGGGAACATCTTTTATGTGTTCTAAACCCATTTGTGCAATAAAAATACTTGAATGAAGAATTTAATTGTTTTAAAATTAAAGCAACTTTTAGAGTGTATAGTGAACTCTTAGTTTTTTTTATATTTCTTAATTTATATTTTGCCTATTCTCAACATACATGGAATAAATTAGGCCAAAAAAACACCAGCCAAAAGGAAACTCTATCTAAAATGCCATGGATCTAATTGCTGTTAGAGACAGTGCTAAAAAGGGAAATAATTTCCAATACTAAGGATGAGTACTTTATATTAAATTTAAAATTTGTAAGACACAGTTTCCCAGATTTAATCATTCTAGCAATTTTCTAAAGTTCTTCCCACAAAGTCCAAAAGGAATTGACAATAGTGCATGATTTTGGGGAGTATATTTTCAATTTTGGATCTGGGTATCCATGTAAAAAGTTGATAAATTCTATTTTAACCAGTATTTATATGCCTCCAAAGTCTTCACTTAAAGGGCTTAAATAATTATCCAAATATCATACTGGAGCTCAGAAGAAAAACAAAACATGGACTTTTCTTTTTCACAGAGTCACAGTCAAAAATTTATTGCACTTCAAAATATTAAGAGAATTGAACTCATACAAATTTTTAGTTTCGGAAGGAGGGTAAAAGAAACAAATTAGAATCTCCTTGGGGTATATAATTTGTTAAATTAAAATTAATTTCCATAAGCAGAAGAACTCCTATTCCAAAGATCAGGGAAAATTAATTTTGAATATTACTTTTATACTTCTTTCTTAGAAAGAAAAAAATTTTGCACAGCCACATGACATGACCTTTTGTTCTGTTATCAGCAAAGTAAGAGGCTACTTAGGTAGCTTGCATTATGAAAATTTGTCAGGCTGTTCACTCCTTCAGATTAGGAAATAGGGTTTAAAGTTAGCAGGTGTTTCTTGGCTATAATTGGTATTTTTATAGACACAAGGTCAAGCATAAAACAAGGCAGATCTTCTGGGACAGGCACTGTTAAAGTTTGGTGAGTTTTGCCTTATGCACTTATTTCCACCTTCCATTTGTTTGGGGAAGTTCATTCTCACTTTACTTTCCCATTGCCTCATACTTCTTGCCAATGTGGTCACTTTCTATGATATCTCAAGCTCTGCTTTCACTACGCCTAATTTTGTGCTTTGAACTCTTTTCCCTTAGTCTTTTGCAGGCCATCTGAGCTTTACCACCACACCATTTCTTCTAGAAGGCCCTGCTCCCTACTGAAGATGCTGTTACCTTATCAACATATTAACTCAGTTTAGCATAGTGATATTAATGACTGCTTTCTGACTAAGTCACTACCTCCTAGTTGAAGTTGTCTTCTCCAAACGTTTGGCAAGAATTTTTCAAATTGTATATATTTAAGGTGTACAACATATTTTGAAATACACAGTGAAATGTTTACTACGGTCAAGGAAATTAACATGTGCCTCATCTCACAGAGTTACCTTTGTGTGTATATGCGTGTGTCTGCATGTGTGTGATAAAAATACCTAAAATCTACAGATAAAGAAAGAAAAATGTAGTGCTAAAATTTTAAGCCAGACAGTATTCAGGAGAGAAACTCCATTTTCGAGGGGGAAAAAAAATAGTTTAATTAATTAATTAAATAAATAAACTCCCATCCCAGGGGTGAACTGGATGAGCTATCTTTCAAAGTCACCAAGGTTTTCTCAAAGCCTTCTCTCTTTCAAGTAAATGTATAAAATGTATTTGTTTTATTCTATTTGGCACAAATGAAAATAATACGTAGTCTTCACTAACCATAACCCTGTCTTGAAGCTTGTCACAAATTATTTTAAAAAGCCCTTAGTTATACTATAAAATTTAATAAATTCTGTTTAAATTGAGATTTTTTTTAGCTATAAAGTTCATTCAGTGGGAAGAAAACAAAATCTAGGATCAAGTTTCACCTCTTTCTCATCCCAGCTGGGGAGCATTGGGCAGTTAGTTACCTGCCTGACATTAGCTTCACCTGGCTAACTGGAGCTGAACTTGGCTCTTGCAACAGAAATCCTCCATCAGGAATCCTCCCAGCTGGTACAGCAGACGTTAAGTATTCCTTCTCTGGGATCCTGTAGTCAACTGTATTCCATTTATCTTCTACATTTTTTATGTGTATCTTCTATGTGTCTCTGAACCACATTGAAGATAGAAACCAGCTGATTCACTGATCCTTAGCACAGGCTCTGACACAAAATAGTCTCTCATTAAATGTCTGCTTTATGAATGAGTAGTGGTCTTCTGCTTAGAAATGTTGTAAGTATAAATAAGATAATAGAAATGATGTACTATTTCTGTGCTATAAGGTATGAAAATGTAGGGAATTATTATCCGTTGAGAGCCAAGTGTAAATACATACCTATGTCGACATACAGTAGAAACTAATTTATTCAGATGACAATTTGAAATTTGAGATCAGCAAATATAGACTAGAAAGCTGTATCTGTACAAACTGTGAGGAAATATTTGTTAAATTAATAAAATAAACTAAAGACCTGCGCAAACTACTTTAGGAAATAAACTATCTTTTAAAGTATTAAAAAGCATTTTAAAGGATAAAGTATCTTCAATTATTTACAGGCATACCTCATTGCAATTGACAAATAATTCTTACCTCTTCATCCCTCTGCTTTTGCCAGGGCCTTCACTGGAAAGCAGAGTTTCTTGAAATTTTGAAAGCATTTCCATGCCTGCAAAAATATTACATAACGCCAATCTTCACTAAGAAGGCTTCTTCCTCTCTCCTGGTCTCAGCTAATGTATCACAGGGCTCTTGAGGCATTTGATTCCTACCGCTATAGGAAAACTTAGCATTTTAGCCCAAATTGTTCATTAACTCTATCCTTTATAATCAACGAACAAATGAAACCAAAATGGCAACTCTCCTAATAGTGGTAGGAATCAATGGTGAGGAGGGAGTGAGGGGCCCAGTGGAAAAATACCTAAAAGCTAAACTTGATGGAACTTAGTGAGTGAAGGGATGATGAGAGATGAGGGTGAGTGAAGGGAGTATGGTGCCAAGGGTTTTGGCGTGGATGACATAGTGGATGGTGGCAACTCATTCTAAAGCACAGGACTGTAAGAAGGATGAGACAGTTCCTGGACTTAATGGATTCATCTTTGGGCTTTGACCTTGAAGTAAGTTTTTAGCATCCATGACAAGGTGCACTATTTTGCAGATTTTCTTCTTATTCTTATAATCCATCTAGCCCCAGAACAATTCTAGGTCAGTAAAAAGACATTAAAACAAGAACAAGGTCATTAGATATTTGCATTCTAAATGAAGTTTATACTTCTGGCCCCTGATTTCATACAGGGGCTGGTAGACTAGTTTATTTCTGCATTCAGGCTCTGCCACATTGCATAATTGTGTCACACATTTTCGTTACATTTTCAGCTGAATTTTTGCAAATTGTCTAAAACAAATAATTTTATAAACATCTGTATTTACTTGTGTGTAAAAGAAATAAAAATGTCGGGAATATTTATAATGAAACTTGATGTTTTGGAAGTAAGAAATATACTACATTTCTTATAAATTTAAAATAAATCAGTGAACTCTATAATTAATCATTCATGATATTATGTTTTTATTGTGAATTATTTTAAGGTAAATGTGATGTTGAAAGCATCTCCATTATTTGCATTAAAATAAGTGGGTCTGAGAACACTATAAAGATATACTGCGGATAATCATCAAAGATAATTGTTCAGCCACAGCTCATAAATGAAAACCAAAAGAGCCGGCGTTAGAGCATTCATTTGGCCACATTTTAAAATCAAGGGACATAATTACATTTGGGCAAATGACTGCCAAGGAGGCAAGGAAGTGCATACCTTAAGCATATGTTCATCTCTATGTTTGCCAGTATAACCTTTCATATTTAGCCTTCATGTAATTCCATTTTCAACTGTTTTTTTAAAACAATTATTCATTTGAGCAAAGTTAGATTTTTATTCTGAGGATAATTTTTATTATAGAATTTTAATTGTTTTATTCTTGGCTTAACTCTTTTTTAATCACAGAGAACAGTAATTTTAGAATTAAGTATATAATTTCATTCAATTATTTCTATTTGAGCTGTTCATAGGATTTATGTATGAAATTTAGTAATTTAAGTAAACAAAATCTCTATTGCCTTTATACTTTTTGAATCAAATATCCATCAGAATGCAGTAATTTTATTCCAGAACCAGATTATCTATTAATAACAAACTAAGAAGGTTGTGAATTCTGTTCAATATCTAAAAAGATGAGCTATCTGTTATATGTCATAGTATGTGCTATAAAGTATACAAAAGAAACACACACTAGCATGTTCATAGAAAAGAATAGATTTGATCTTTACCTATTCAGTAGAAGAATTAGTAGTATCTGTATGGATCAGCTTTCTTTCTGTTCTGCCATCAGAGGTTTTATACATTAGCAGAGGTCAAAATACAGAATTTTGAAATGTATTTTTATATAGTTAGAGTAATTAATTCTTTATTAATTTCCTAAAAGGATAGCTCCAAATTTGGTAATACATGTGTCTTATTTTTTTTAAGTATGTCTAAGCAGTTGACAAAGGAGATTTCCAGAAATGAGTTATGTGATTTTTTTAACACCAGTCTGTGGAACGGACTTGATTATAAAGAAATATCTCATTACTTTTGAGATTTATATATTGTACATGTGTAGCTTGGTAACTGGGTACTATAAAAAGATCAGTATTAACTGGATTTTGTATATCTGTCATTCCTGCCTTGCCAAAAGTCTGTGGAGTAGTTTGTAATTGCCATTGTTTGGCTTATTACAATAAACAGAACCAATAAGGCTTATGCTATTTGCCTTGTGAGCTGCACTTCACATCACTCTGTTGAATTAAAATTGCATGCACATATCTTTGCTTATCAGTTTTATTTATCTGTCAGAAACAGAGAAAGGCAATATGCTTTCAGTATGTGACATCTACCAAGTAGATTGAAATTATAGCCATGATTTTAATATACTAGTACAAATAAGTGAGTATATGTGTGCTTCTATTATCTAATTACCTACCTACCTATCTACTTTCCATCTGTTAATAAGATAAATTCCTATAGAAAAAGCATGTTATTTTTTTCCAGGTGGCCTTTATCACATTTTGTCAAAGCTTTAAATATGATTTTAATTGGATTGTCTAAGGTACAAATGCAAATCTAGAGGATACAGCATGTTTTTATCTCTTCTTTGTAAAATATGAATAATTCTTAGAGCTGCTTCTACAATTGTACTAGTTATTGGACTGAGTTTGTAGATAGAAAATCCAAATAGATTTCTGAAATGCTTTAATTTTCTTCCAAAGTATTCTTTGTAATAGTTCTACTCTTAGGTTTCAAGTTTCTCACCTATGAACTCCCAAACTTCCCAGTGATGATATTAGATGAACTTTCAAATTTTCAGGTACCTGTTATGAGTTAATCCATGCATGTATGCGCATCCTTCAGAAATCCTTTAACCTCTAACAATTGTCACACATTGTCACCACCACATGCTCACTCCTGATTCCCACCCCAGGACACTGGGAAGTAATTTTTTCTTTTATATTTTATTTTTTAGAGAAGTTTTTAGGTTTACAGCAAATTTGCGAGGAAGGTACAGAGAGTTCTCGAATACCGTCTGCCCACACATATACACAGCCTCCCCCATTATTAACATCTCCCACAAGAGTGTTACACTTGTTACAACCGATGAATCTACACTGACACATCATAATCACCCAAACCCCATACTTTACATCAGAGTTCATCCTTGGTGAACTGTGAGTCTGGACAAATGTATCATGAGACATTATCTACCATCACAGTATCATACAAAGTATTTTCACTGCCTTACAAATCCTCTGTGCTCCTCTAATTCATCCTAGGAGGTGATTTTTACTTCAAGAATTTGGAATTATTCCACTCCTCTCTTTTGTCCTACATGTTGTGTTGACTGTTTATTGCAGTGATTCTGTTAATTTCCTGTTTGAATTTTGTATTGAATGAATTTTTCATGTTGTATGCAGGAAAATTCTGTTGTCTTTTCAACTACATTCAGTTTTTATAGAGGTTTTTTTTTTTATCCAAAGAAGTATAAATCAAGTATTGTTGAAAACCTATCTCATGGAGTTAAATCTTTGGCAGTTGTTGGTTTGTTTTCATTAGTCCAGTAATGGACGAATCATTATTCATGAACAAAGAACTTTGAGTACTACCCATGCACTTTTTACCCTATCAATTAGTATTAACTTTGTACTCTAAAGGACTTGTATGTTTTCAGTATTGACTGGTCTTTGTTTCCTGGCAAAACAATTTATAGTTCATTTTCAGATAACTATACATATGGTATTTGTATTTTAATTAAAAAGACTGTTGTTATGTCTGATTCTTATAAGCAGAAATTCATTATAAGGACACTTCTCATTTCCTTGAAATGTTCTCTTTCTTTTTTTCCAGGGTTCTTAAATTGCAAAAGCCAGTTAAATTATGTGCTTTGGGGAGTTAATTTTTGGCACCATATGTCTCTAAAAATGATTTAATTTTATCTAAAGTATGTTTGCAATGATATTTATGTTCTGTAATGCACAGAGACAATTTAAGGAATTTTTTAAAGAAAAAACACACTAGTTTACTATTATTTCAACATAGGAACATAAAAAATACATATAAGTAAACAGAATTTCTGTTTATTTAGATTAATATATTAATATTTCTGATATCTGAGCTCTATGGTTGCCTTCTGAAACTAGAAAATACAAATTCTCATGAAAATAGTTTACATATGTCAATCTTCTATCTCCTATGAAATAAATATGAACTTCTTACCCAACAACTGTATTACTTGTATGAGTGAGGGTGGAAGGAAATACAGAAAAATTTATAAGGCAGCTGGAAGTAGTAATTCTTTCCTTATTGATGTAAACTTATTTAGTATTTTGGGTATTTATTTTATTATAGATAAGATCACATTTAGTGGGTACATCACAAAAATCTTGTACAAAAAAAGACCATTTTTATATTTTAGCAGATGGTGAAGTATAATAGGATACTCTTTTAGAAACCAGCTTCTAATAAATTCTCTAAAAGTAAATAATTCTGAGCCACAAAATATGAAGGATGCCTTTCTTGCAGAAATGTCAGCTTAACCTAGGGTTTTGGGTTTTTTTAATGAACAACAAGGCATGCAGTAAGTTACAGAGTTATGTATAAATTATAAGTAAGTAAGTTTATGATAAATTTCTATGTACCTTTACCAGCTTTGTAAATCTTGACATTTGCCATATTTGCTTTGCACATTTAAAATAGTGTAGGTGCACTCAAAACCCTCCTTCTGCCTCTTCCTAATATTATGCCCCTCCTTCTTTCTCAGAGTTAAACTTCTTTTAGTGTTTATCATTTCATTTGTGTTTTAATGCCATTTTTATGTAATAATCAAATTAAAATATGAATTATCATGTTTTATTTTTTATTTCTATAACTTATGCATATCACTTGCAATTTTAGTGTGTTTATTTTAAATGCTATGGTTTAGCATATGAATATACCACAATATATTTTTCATTACTCCAGTGATGGACAGTTAGATTGCTTCCAAATTTTCACCTTTGCAAGCAATGCTGTAAATGAACAGTATTTTATATGCTTACTTGAGAACATATTGTAATAGTCTTTTTGAGAGCAGTATCTCTCAGATTTCAGCATGCATTAGAATCACGTAGAGGTTTCAGTAAAACAATTGTTTGTTTTTCCATTCTTTTTTTTTTCAAGTTTTTAAAATAACCTTTATTTTTTTTTAAAGTTAATATATGCCATTGTTTTTCCATTATTGTTTCCTATATTGTTTTTCCATTCTTTAGATACTTCACTTAGGATAATGGCTTTCAGTTCCATCCAAATTGTTGCAAAAGGCATTAAGTCATCTTTTTTCATGGCTGAGTAGTATTCCATGGTATCCATATACCACATTTTGTCAATCCACTCATGAATTGATGAGCATTTGGGTTGATTCCATAGCTTTGCAGTTATGAATTGTGCTGCAATAAACATTCGAGTGCAGGTTGTCTTTTTGATAAAGTGACTTATTTTCCGTACTCACTATTAAACTGGAACTAACTGATGAGCGCACATGTGCTTAGAGGGAAATAAAACTCAATGGAAATCAATCAAGGGGGAGGGGGCAGGAGGGGATGGGCAAAAATCTACCTAATGGGTACAATGAACACTATCTGGGTGACAGGCACACTTTTAACCTTGACTCAAATATTACAAAAGTGATCCATGTAACACCAAAAACATTTGTACCCCCATAATACTTTGAAATTAAAAAAAAAAATAAAACACCAATTGCTAGAACCCGGAGTTTCTGGTTCAATAGGTCTGAATAACTGTATCTCTAACAAGTTCTGAGACTGATCCCGATGGTCTGGGAACCACACTGAGAACTGCTAGTCTAGAGTATGTAGCCTCAAGTATAATTGCTGGATTTAAGGGAAAGTACACCTTCAATATAAAATAGCAAATTGTTCTCCAAAGTCTTTGTAACAAATTAGACATAAATTTTATCAGTGTATGAAAGTTCATTTCTTCCCACATCTTTACCAACATTTCATATGGACAGATTTATTTTTTTTAGTATTTGCCAATCTGATGAGTATCAACAGTATTTATTTGTGCCCTGCTATTGAAGTTCAACAGGTTTTTAAATGTTTATAGACCAAATAGGTTTACTTTTCTGTGATTTGCCTATTTGTATTATTTTCCCATTTGTCTGGTGTACTGTTTTTATTTTTCATATTTATTGATAGTGGCTCTTTATATGTTAAAAAAATTGATTCTTGTCAGCTATAAGTGTTAATGATATCTTCTTGAGACTTGTAGGATGTTTTGTTGTTTCTGCTTAAATTTAACTTTTCAAAAAAATTTTAAAATGGTTAAATTGGCAATTCTTCCCATTAGAATTTACTTTAACATTTTGTATAAAAATCTTTTTCTTCCTCAAAGTCATAAAGTTATTCTATCATGTTTTCTTTCAAAATTTTAAAGATTAACTTTCCTCATTTTAATGTACCTTGCTTTTATTTTAGTGTATGTTGTAAGTTAAAGACCTAATTTTATTTTATTCTGCATAGACATAACCAATTAAGCCACTCTTTCTGCACTGATTTGCAATGATATCTTTGTCATATATCACATTTTGTATACATATGTATGTTAGCTCTCTTTTTTGGTCAAATGCTCTGTTTAGGCAATGCTGATATTAGGCTTAGTTCCTACAGCTTTAAGTTTTATATATCACATGTCAAATCCTTTGAGTTAGTTCTCCTATTTCACAATCATCTTAGTTATTCCCAGTTCTTTGTCCTTCCAGATGAATTTTAGATCAATTTTAATGAAACCTAGTGAGATTATAGACTACTCTGTGGAAAACTGATTTGTCTATGACACTCTTTTGTCATATATGAAAATATTATATTAATACCTCTCAATTTATTCAGTTCTTACTTTATGTTCTTCAAAATATTTTGTAACTTTCTCTATAAAATCCTGCCCATTCTTCAATAGATTTAAACCTAAGTACTTTGCATTTTATTTTATAGTAACGCATAGGATTTTTTCTATTATAATTCAAAATTGGTTATACTGATTTATAAAAATAGTATTGATTTTTTTTAATGATGACCTTATAGGCACAAAAGTTCCTAAACTCTCATTACCTCCAGTTGTTGGTTTGCAGAGCCTGTTGAATTTTTGAAGCAGATATTCTTTCTAACTTTTATACCTGTCTCTTTCTTTCTGTTATTTTCTTATTGCTTTGGCCAGGATCTGCAGTAAAATTTTGAAAAGAGATATTGATTTACTTTATTCTTCCAGATATTCATAGGAATGTTTCCAAAGTTTCTGTTTTTAAAAAGTAAACTATTTGATGGAATTTTTTGTTTTACACTCTTTATCAGGTTAAATGTTATCAGTTCAATTTGTTGAGTCTATTTTAATGAATATTTACTGAGTGGTAACTATCTACTGATATCTTAAAATTGGACTTTTATCCTAACCATTTTTCTGAAATAGCTGTTGTTATGGCTATTTGATTAAATCAACCATCCTTCCCAGCATCTTAAATATTTTACCTTAAATATTATTTTTGATCATCTTTTTGTCTTTGATGTGCATATGTGACTTTTATTGGATGCCAGTTCTCTCTTTTAAGAATGCCTTCAGTTCTTCCTTCTCCTGGTCCTTCTTTTTCCAGAGCCCTATTAGCTATAGATTTCTCCCCCAAAACCTCTTTTTTAACACAGCAGTTTCTTAGTTGATCTTTAAAGAACTTCTTTATTTAAATGGTTTCAGTTAACACTTGTATATGGACAAACTTAAGGACTTGTGCATGCTTCAAGCTAGAATGCAGACAACAAAATAAAAATAGACTTACCACATAGCTGCTTGTCCTCATTGAAGTTGTTGATGTAAAAAGCATTACTATTTGGTTTGCTTTGCTTACACAGTTTGAAGAGCTCCTACGTGTAAAAGTTACCTTTACTTTTAAGGAATTCATCTAAAACTCATCTTCCTCTTCCTTGCCTTTTGTTGTATTCGTGACTACTCTAATAGTATTAATTTATTATTTTCTTTGACAGATCTATGTTCGTGGAGTAGTTCCAAGTATTCTAGTATCTCATCGGGGAAATAGGGTATTTGGAGAGCAAAGCTAGCTGGAAATGACCACTTGCTTTGAAATAGGAAGAATACTCCAGAAAATTAAATTAAAGTAGTATTTTGGCATAAGTTGCTTTTCACTGAGATATCTAATTTCACTTAAGGAGGCTAAAAGAGCTTATCCTACAGCCATTCTTTTAAAATCAATTATTTCTGGCTTATTACTGTGAACTTTTGTTGCTTTGATAGTCTGTAGTCCAATTTCTGTCCAAGGTAGGTTTCCATTTGTTTTTGTTTGAAAATTCAAGATTACAATAATCTAGTAAAGATCTAAGGTAGACAATAATTTGAAAGTATAGGAGATGTGAACAAGGTTTTATCATGCATTTCTTACTAATATCTGACAGGGGTAGATAGATGTTCATTTTGCGTTACAACCTATTTTCCAGGGAACTCTGTAGTGAAGGTCTATAGAAACTTTGGGTGTTTCTAGCAGTCTTTATGACTACACTTAATTCAGAAGTAGCTACTAAAATATCCAAGGGAGAAAGAGAAAATCCACTGGACTTTAACTGATATGGCATCATGGTTTAAAATATGAACTTTAAGTTAGACGGAAGTATGTATCAAAGCAAGTTAAAATACAGATTTCTCAGCTGTACACTGGGGTTGGGAAAAGAAGCTATCTCAACAAATCCACAGTGAATATCTATGAACTACTCTGTTTTAAAAAAGTCACATTGACAAGAATTGAGAGAGTTGACAGATTATTTGTCTTTGTTAAGAAAATAGTTAAAAAATCTAATCTCTTTAGAGCCTCCACCCACAACAGACAATTTATAGTTAAGCTTCATTTAGCAAATTGCATTTATTTATTAGATTATTTCCCCTTCATTCAGGATGTTTACCTCAGCCCACAATATATTGAGTCAGTATATAAAGAACTCTACTGCAATATGTGTTTCAAAATATGTTTCCAGGTATAATTTCAGAAAAAAGATGACCTATAAGAAAGATGATTTCTTGATCATTTATTTTAGTTTATAAACAAGTAAAATTTCCTCCACCCTTGTTCTCATCCTTGCCCTTTTGGAAAACAAAATCTCTAAACTGCCAGGTCACATTTTAAATATAAGACCAAGTGCTATGAAATTATTCTCAAAAACATTTTTCATGGTTGTTTTTCTTTGTTATTGATGTTTTGTTGACACTAAATGTCAGCTTGTTCATCCTTGATCAGAGTTTCAGATTGAAGCAATTTTTGATTTCTATGTAAGTCTGCTATGCACCTTATTGTTAAAGCAAAGTTAATTAATATCATTTTAATCATTGATGCATACATTAGGTAGTACAGGGCCAGTGCTGGTTCATGTAGCTCATTCCTGAACTCCCAACACCTAGACTCCTCCCTTGCCCCTGCTATACAATGTAGTTACAAACATATATAATCAACTAAATTTTTCAAATGTCTTAATGTGTGTATCAAGATACAGCATACCTCTTCCTACTGACTGTCCAACTTAGCTTATATCACACACACAAAAATTTTAAAGCGTGCCAAAATTTCTTTTAAGAGTAAACCTAATCTTTACTTTCCTAGCCTAAATTATCTGAAATGCCCATAAACTGATTCTGGATAACGTATTTCAGCATTTAGTAAGCCAAAACATCTATTTTTCAAGATTATTTCTTCTTCCTAAATTAACCAATTAACCAAGAATACAGGCTTCATTTTCCCATGAATTGAACATAAATACATATGTGTTATTTATAACAATATACAACAAGAAAAACAATGATAAAAAATTCACATGCAACACCAAATATTTAAAAGAATCATTTTTAAGTAAACCATTTTATTGAAATATACATACAAAAAAGTTCGCAAATTATGCACACACTGTTTGTTGAAGTTTTGCAGAGAATCCCACCATCACCCAGATCAATAAATAGAACATAAAATAGCCATATTTTTAACAAGTTTTTCCTCTTGCATAAAGAAATGTTTAATATATAGAATTTTGTTTGATAGTAAATATTTGATATGAATTTTATTTACTTTTCCATTCTGCAAAATATGCTAAAAAGGAGTTGACATCGGCAATTATCCACATAAGCAAAAACCAAAAGAGTGTTCAGTGACAGAATATAGTATGTATAAGTGTTTGGGGTTTTAAAAAATAGTTTTTTAATTTTATGAAGTTTATTCCTTTGAAAATGCCTCTTAATAATTCTGTGTGGTGTGGCTATGCTAATCATTGAAGAGCAAATGCACATTGTCTTGATAAAACTTCCACTGTTTTCTGTTGGTCGTTAGATGAGTGAATTCACACCTAATGGGCACAATGCACCCTACCTGGGTGATGGGCACATTTATAAGTTCGACTCAAACTGTAAAAAAGCAATTTATATAACTAAACCTTTGTACCCCCATAATACTCTAAAAACAAAGAGATTGATCTCACAGTTCAGATAATTGTCAGCCTAACAAATCCCTGCTTTATAGTAATAAAATTGGAAAAATTTGGTTGGAAAAAAAAATAAACTTCCAAATGATCTGACATACCCCATAGGAGAATTCTTTCTTTCTGTACAGATCTGACATTAAACATGTCACTCCTAAACACTGCGTCCACCGTACTTTGGTACAGTGAGAGGTTTCCATGTCACGTGGTCAGAGGGAGGGAGATTAATAGGGAGTTCTAGCTGGAAATTTCTTCTCTGTTATTGTTCTCCCTCAGCAGTTGATGGCTAAGTTAATTCTCTTTAGTTTTGTTGTGCTCTAAAGCACACATTGCCAGGCAGTGGTAAGCTTTATGAGGAAAAAAAGCAGCGATGGTGTCCATCAAAGTCTCAAAGTTGCATTTTTAAACTTTGGCTTGACCTGATGTACCATTCAAAAAAGCTTCAAAAGATGATTTTTTTTTCCAAGAAAGGTTCAATATGTCCCGAGGCTATCGGTTTTGAGTTAAACTGGGTGAAGTAGAAATATTTTACTCATCAGCTTTGCAGTCACAGAGTTTGCCTCAGCTAGAACAAAACTGCTGAGGCATTTAGAGAAAATTAACCCCCCATCCTGGCGGCCAGATGTGACTGGTTTCTGACGAATGCACATGAGTGGGCTGAAAAATCAAGAGACTGTGAAATTCCTGTCAGGTTCGTACAGTGCAGAATGGGCTATTGACTGCTTTCTATATTTCCCTCCATCATTCTTCTTGAACACTGCCATTAATTTCCTCTCCTCCTCTGACTTGTGTTTTCTCCCCTCCCTCTTCCCTTTAGCTCTGTGAGCTGCAGAGAAGGATGCACAGGCTGTGGCCGGAGTACTTCAAACTGGTGGTCCTCTTCAACCAGATGAGGCTGGCCAACATCCAGACAGACTCTCAGGAGAGTATTCAGAAAATATTAGCTGTGCAGGTAGGTGATTGCAGGGAAGTAGGAGAGATCATTCTGATCTAGATTGAAAAGCAAATGATGGGTAGTGTGATGAAGCATTAAAACCACATCCCATCAGAGTTTTATAAATTTTTAACCTCTTTAATAAACTGGAATTGCATGAAGGATGAATTCAGTAAGTTAGCACATATACCAAGCATACTTTGGGGGAAAAGGGAGATTGGACTTATTTCTCACAAGCCTCAGAACAGATTTTTATAAATACATTTGGTATAAATAATATTTTTTCAAATCTTCCAGCTTTGCAGATGCCTCTCAGCTGTTTAAAAGATGTTGACAATAGTGCTGCTTTTGTGCAGAATCTATTTCAGTGAAAATAACCCTCTTATGTTTATTTTAACTATTATTTTCCCCCTTATATTTTCCAAGAGGCTTGTCCTCCTAAGCAGATTTCGAGATGACTTTATTTGAAAAATAAACAACTTGGGACTAGAAAGTAACAGTGGTTCTAGATGCATGTGAGCTTTTACTACTTGTTTCTATAAAAACATTTCGTAGATCCAGTGTCTTTATTTTAAAACTCATATATTTTAGAAATCCATATTAACGTGTGAAGACTATTATTTAAATATTACTTAAAATTTTTTCAAATTAATGTTTTACTATTTCAAATGTTACAAGATGTATAAAAGGAAAACTCACACTTCCAAAGCTTTTAATCAATTTCAAATTTCACTTTCACTAATTGTCTATTTTTTGGTATTTGTCTATTATTTGATATTTTTGATATTTTCTTCTGATAGTTTTATGTGTGTGTGTATGCTTTATATAGAGGTTGCATTGATAATGGATTAAACAAGAAATATTAAAAATAATGAGACAAAGTTAAATGAAGGTTTTGAAAAGTCAGTACTTGACACATGTAAATTTAATAGAAATTTATGTACAAACGTGAGTACAAACTACAATTGCATTATTTTAGAAGTCAAGAGCATCTTGCTTTCCTTAAGAAGTCTGCTAACAAGTAGAACATTATAGATTGTTTATCATCTGTGATTCCTTTTTAAATATTCAAAGATGATCTGCATGTTTTAATTAGTGTCTTAGAAAAATCCATATTTCTGCCCAAATGTAAATGTTCTTAGAAATCTTAGCAATGATAAATTTACACTGTAAATTATAATGCATTTGCAAATACTAAAAATGTCATTAGAAACTGTTTTGAAGATCAGTAAAATGAATTCTTATCCACAACCTTCAATAATCTTTACCAAACTTGGTTTTAAATTATTTATGCTTATGGCTGTTACATAGCAATAGAAATGAAGAGATAGGAAGGTACAGGTAGGGAAACTGAACTACTCAATATCTAGAGACATAGCAGCAAGCTTGGATTGTATTTGGGGAACTTAAGAAGCATAAATTAGTTGTTTCTTTTCTTGCCTATTGGTGATATCTTCAATTTAGAATATTTCAATTTTGGCCTTTAATAAAAATGTGAAAATGTAATTTTTAGAATCATGCCATAATATTGTGGAAATGTACAATCCTCGGGAAAAAAATCAAGTCTAAAACATCCAGCATGGTACACAACCACCTTCGGGCCCCAGCTCCTGCTAACATTCCCAGCTCCATCTCTCTCCACATTAGTTCCTTTAATCTGTTTCAGCCACTCCAAATTTCTTATGAATCATGAAACTTGCTGTTTCACTCCTTCTTTTTCTCCTGTGTTTATGGTCTTCCTTGTTTCTGCAATATTCTTTTTTCCTTTGTCTGTTAAAAAAAATACATAGCTCAATCCAACCACCTTCTCTACAAAATCTTTGAGTCCTTGCCCATACTTTCTCTGCTGGATGAATTAAGTTCTGTCTTCTTTGACCTCCTATGGTACCCTGCACCATAGGAGGTACAACCCCCACACCACAGTTGTATTTTCAGCAGCTAGCTCTCCCTAACTGTTGCTATGTCCTCCTTCCTAGAAGATTCTGAGCTCCTTCAGGGATTTATACCATCAGTGAAATCTGTTCAATTCTCAGTTGCTTTTTAAGATATATGTCTATCTTATCTTGTTTTCACCTGTTATATCCCATTTTTAAAAGGAAAACATGGTAAAGTGATTTAATATATTTGTGGAGTGGGTCTGCAGGTCCCAATGTTTACAATTTGATTCAACATGGCTAAAAATTATTTAACAGACCAGACGCTATTGCTCTCCATTTTCATATGACTTAGTATCATGATTCCTTTAAGTGTCAATGTTGAGGAGTCTAAATACTGTTTCGTATTTTGAAGGTAGTATCAAAATGCTGCCATAAGATTTTAGTGAACTATTTGATGAGAAAATTGTTTGATGAACCTTTTGAAAGTTAAACTGTATATAATCGATATTGAGTAGAAGCAATTCAAAATAAATGTTAAACAGAAAAAGGAAACATTTTCTCATGCTGGAACTTGGAGCAATTACTTTCAGGGCTATAAAAAGGCATGACTGGCAGGTCTTCAGTCAGTAGAAAACCAAGTGGGCTGGATAGGCTTTTGAACTACATGATCAAGCAGAAGCCAGTAAGATGGGCTATAACTGGAATGAAGAATTGGTGTATTTGACTTTGAAGCCATTTATATTAAAAAGATTTAGGGATTTTAGTGGGCCACAATTTTAATATGAGCCAAAATGAGCTACTACAAACTTGGAACCAAAGGCAGGTCCCAGCTCTCATAATTATGTAAGAGTTCTTGACTCTGACAATGCATAGCATATTTTGTAGGAGGTCCTACCCTCATATCAGAGCCCATATGAAGTACTGTTATTATTTCCTTTTTCTTATCATTATTTTTTATTTTTTATTTATTTAATCCTGTGATATTCAATACCTACCTTTTTTGGCATCTTATCTGGAAAAAAAGGCTGACCTTTAATGAATCACTCAAATGAAAGAGTGTGATGTAGCTACAGCATGTTAATGTGATGAATAGACTGAGTAAGTAGAAGTATTTTCATCTGGAAGGAGATGACAAGTCCTGTTGCACTTTTCCTTAAGTTGGTTACATCTGCAATATTTTACACAGATTTGGAAAGCACAGTTTAAGGGCCATATTGACACACTAGAGAGTAGCAGTATAAGAAAGATCAGAGAGAGGGAAAAATATAGACAATTTAGAAGGCTTAACCATAAGTGGAAAAGGCTTTGGAAAGACAAACATCTGAAGGACTGAAAGTGAAGTCTGGTATATATGTTGTTGAGCTCTAGAAGCCAACACTGCGACCAAATGATGGAAGAGTTTTGAAGGTGGGTATGGGCTCAAAAGGAATAAATCTTCTAGCAAGTATTGCTGTTCAAGCACGCACTGCTGGGCTCAAGCAGAAGTTAGATAAACATAGGTCAGGTACATAAGGGAAGAAGTCACCGCCATGATTGAGGGAAGCAAATGTGCACCTCTGCAAAGCCGTGCTTCTGGAATGTTCCCACCACCTCTTTGCACAATATCTGTGCATGTGTCTGTGCCTCTCATCCACTAGAATATGAGCCTTCTTAATTCAGAAAGCATGTCTTATTTGTTCATCTTTGTCTCCCTGGCACCAATTACAGTTCTTGAAACGTAAGTACAAAAATTTTGTTAAGTTAGTGTATTGATTTATTAAGATTAAATGTGATAAACCCAAAGGTTCTTTCTAGGTCTAGGTGCCTACAATTCTGTAAGTTAATAAACAAAAGCATACACTGGATGCTCTGCCAGGAATTTTAATGGCACGGGAGTAATATGTTCAATCATTTTAACACTCGCTCGCATAAATACATACAAGTATAGATAGGGACAGACTAGTATTCTATTTCTGGAAGAGAATTGTGCAAATGAAAAAAGTCTGGGAAAACAAGACAGGAAAAAAATCTAAAATCGCTCAACAATATGCTGTAACAGAAAATCTCTGAATCTGTGTGATTTTTTAAAAACAAAAGAAATTATAGAAAACATGCATTTTGGATTTTTAAACTATGTACATTTATGGTATATGTATACCATGGAGTACTACTCAGCCACAAAAAAAAAAAATGGTGATCTAGCACCTCTTGTATTTTCCTGGATGGTGCTGGAGTCCACTCTTCTAAGTGAAGTATCACAAAAATGGAAAAACAAGCACCACATGTAGTCACTATCAAATTGGTACTAATTGATCAACATTTATGTGCACATATGTAAGTAACATTCATTGGGCATCAGACAGGAGGCGGGGAAAGGAAGGGCTGGGTAAATTCACACCTAATGGGTGTGGTATGCGCTGTCTGGGGAATGGACACGCTTGTAGCTCTGACTTAGGTGGTGCAAAGGCCTCAAGATTTGTACCCCCATAATATTTTGAAATAAAAAAATGTACATTTAGAGACATTATGCTTGAGGAATAACATTGAACTGCTAAATATTACTGCTTAACTCTAGATAGTAATGGAAAAGATATTTAAATATAGTTGCTAATAATTAAGAATGTATAGTATAAGTCTAAAAGCTTAATTTGTCAAATGTAAATCAGTACAGCCATTATAGAAAACAGTTTGGATGTTCCTCAAAAAATTAAAAATAGAACTACCATATGATCCAGCAATCCCACTACTGGGTATATATCCAAAGAAAATGAAATCAGTATGTCAGAGAGATATCTGCACTCCCATGTTTATCACAGCATCATTCACAATAGCCAAGAGTTAGAATCAATCTAAATGCCTAATGACAGATGAATAAAGAAATGTGTTATATACACACATTAAGGACATTAAGTGAAATATGCCAGACACAGAAGGACAAATACTGTGCAATCTCACTTATATGTGGAATCTAAAAAAAATTGATCTCAAAGAAGTAGAGAGTAGAACAGTGGTTACCAGAGGCTAAGGAGGAAATAGGGAAAAGAAGGACAGGGAGGGATTGGTCAATAGGCATGAAGTTACAATTAGATAGAAGGAATAAGTTCTGATGTTCTATTGCACAGTAGGTAACTATAATTAACTATAATATGTTGTATATTTCAAAAGAGCCAGAAGAGAGGTTTTATAATGTTTTCATCACAAAGAAATGATAAATGCATGAAGTAATGGATATGCTAACCACCCTGATTTAATCACTATACAATTTATGCAAGTATTGAAACATCAAATTGTTTATATGTACACTTATGTGTCAAACAATAAAAAAACAAAACAGTATGAAATTTGCAAACATAATTAAATTAGCCCAAGATAAAAAGAACATTCTATATAATTCTATTTAAATAAAGTTAAAAACAAAACAAAACAAAAAAAAAGAAATAGAATTTGTCACTCCTGAAAACTACTAGAGAGAAAAAAAAGTACCATAAAAAGTGTAATAATTCACAATGCAAGAAGGAGTACAGGAAGAGCATTAAAATGTACAAAAGGCCAGATGTATTAGTGATCCTAATAACTATAAATGATTTGATTACATAGTTTAAAGTTACAGATTAGTCATAAAAGTAAAATCCATGTTATTTGGAAGAGATACACCTCAAGCAGATAGAAACTGAAGGAAGAGGCTGGAGAAAAAAGAATAAAGAATTTTAATTTAAAAACAGAGAGAGGCTGGGCATGGTGGCTCATTGCATGTTATCCAAACATTTTGGTAGGCTGAGGTGCAAGGATCACTTGAGGCCAGGAGTGATCAACCTGGGCAACATAGCAAGACCCCAT
Organism: Lepilemur septentrionalis; assembly: GCA_963573855.1. Lineage (NCBI taxonomy): Eukaryota > Metazoa > Chordata > Mammalia > Primates > Lepilemuridae > Lepilemur > Lepilemur septentrionalis. The sequence goes on from CAUYMX010125149.1 coordinate 49,869, forward strand.
CTCTACAAAAAAAAATGAAATAAAATAATTGGTTTGGCATGGTGGTATGTGCCTGTAGTCCCAGCTACTCAGGAGGCTAAGGCAGGGAGGATCATTTGAGCCCAGGAGTTTGAGGTTGCCATTAGCTGTGATCATGTCACTGCATCCCAGCCTAGGCAACAGAATGAGATCTTGTCTCTAAAAAAATTTTTTTAATTTTTTAAACCTTTTTTAAAAAAATTAAAAAGTAGAGATACTTCAAGGTAAAAGAATTAGAATACTCAAATTTGGATATTTCATATTGATAAAAGGTAGTCTTTTAAGGCATATCAGTGGTGAACTTAACACACATGAGAATGTAACTTTATATAAAGTAAGATCTGGTTAAAATCCAAGAAAAACTAAACAAATCTGTAATCACAATCGGAAATTTTATCACATCTTGAACACTTTTTAAAAAATAGGAAAAAGCATCATATATCAAAACTTGTGAGTTTTGATTCAATTGTAAAGAGAGACAACATTAGAAAGTATATTAATGTACCTTAATATAAACACAGATAGGAGAAAGACTATGTATTTTTATTCAATATATGCTGAGAAGCATTAGCTAACAAGAACAATGTAAATTACCATAACATATTGAAACACTGAATTCATCCTGTGTTTATTGAATACAAATATAATGCACACAATATGTATAATGGCCTTTGATCTTAGGCAGTTTACTACCAAGTTGAAGAATATCAATTAATTTCACAACATATTTTTGGGGTGCCTACTCTATGAAAGGGATTTTGCTAGACACTTAGGGTCCAAAGGTAGAGGACATAATCTCTCTCTTTAAAGAGCTTGCAATCTCTTAGAGAAGGCAGACTTAACACATTGTGTAAATATAAATGAGGGCAAGAAGATGGACATTTAGCCCAATCTGAGAATGGAAGGCCAGTTTCCTGAAGGGGATAACTCCTAAATTACATCTTAAAAGGTGAGGGGACATCAAGAAAAAGTGGGGAGGGGGTTGTAGAAACAGGAAACAAGGATATATGAGAATAAAACAGCGTGGTGTACATGGGAAATGACAAGCAATTTGATATTAGTAGAGCATAAAAATGCAAGACAGGGAGTATCAGAGATGAGATGAAGAGGTAGATATAAAAATATTAGGGAACAATTAGTTACGTGATTAAGTGTTACCAGGTACAGACAGTGAACTTTATGGTTGGCCAGGAAGTGGAAGGAACTACTTAGGCCTGATTCAGGGGAATACCTTTGTAAAGGAATGGGACTTAAACCAGGAATGAGTAACTGAATATAACTGGAGGAAGGGGAACAGCGGGTGGGTTGGAGGAAGGGGAGCAGCTTAAAGCAGAGGGAGTATGAGAGACTTAGAAAACAAATTCCAGGGATACAGAATAGACATTCTTGTTTTGTTTTGTTTTTTCTTTTCTTTCTTTATTTTTAAACAAAGAATTTATGTAATCCTTACTATGGGCCAGACATTGTCCTCAGTGCTTTATAATAAGTTAACGTAATTCTCAAAGAACCCTATGAGGTGCTATCATTTTATTCCCATTTGTGGAAGAGAAAACTAAAGAGAGAAGTTACCTATTTTGCCCAGGGTCACATAGCTGTAAACCCAGGCAATTTGGCTGTGGGGTACCTGCTTTTAACCACCATGCTATGGCAATTCTCTGTGTGGTTTTTTTCTTTTTCCTTTTTTTTTTTTTGCTGAGATTAGAGTATATCAGTGGAAAATAGTATAAAACAAGATATAAAGTAAGGTCTTCAACAAGCCACAGATATCAGGTTGACTAATTTAGATATGACATTCCAAGAGAGCACTGAATATTCAGTAAATAATTCTTGACTATTCAGTTACCAAACCAAGTGCTAAAATGCCAGCATGCACTTCTTAGCTATTTCTTTTCATAGTATTAGTATAACTTAATTTATCATCTACCAGTGGTGACTGCACTTAAAACATAAAAAGTATAAAAATAATATGGCCATTTTGGTGAAAAACATGAATTACAGATCTGATTAACTCAAAAATCCCTGGAATGGCATAGACATAACAATCAAGCTGGCACAGAGGTGCACAGCTTGGACAGTGTAGGCCAAGTTACTCAGGATGCTGAGAAGGGAGGATCACCTAAGTGTGGGAGTTCACCCCAGCCTGGGCAACATAGTGAGATTCCATCCCTCCAAAAAAATCATACAGAGATAGATTACAATCAATTCCTAAAAACCAAAGATGGAGATAATCTTAAAAACAGCAAAAGGAAAGGATATTAAAAAGATACCTCTAACATCTTATCAGAAACAGTGGAGGACAGACGATGTAGAAGAATATATCCTTAAACTGCTGAAAGAATAAAACAAAAACAAAAATAATCAACTCAGAATTCTCTACCCCGCAACAATATCTTTCAAAACTAAAACCAAAATAAAGATATTTTAGATACATGAAAGTGGAGAGAATTGTTCACCAGTGAGCTGAATTACAATAAGTGCTAAAAGAAGTATTTCAGGGTAAATTCACACCTAATGGGTGCAGTACATACTGTCTGAGGATGGGCATGTTTGTTGCTATGATTCGAAGGATGCAAGGGCAATATATGTAATCTCACATTTGTACCCCCATAATATTTTGAAATTAAAAGAAATTTTAAGAATAAAATAATAATAATTCAGCTTGAAGAAAAATGATACCAGAAGGAAACTCAGGTCTACAGGAAAAAAGGAAGAGCAAAAAAATATGACAAATATATGGGTAAATATAAAAGATTTTCTTTTTTGTCTTAATTCATTTAAAAAGACAATTAAATATAAAAAAACATTGTCGTGTAGGATTTATAACATATATAAATGCAAATAAATGAAAACAATAGCATAAAAGATGGAAGGTTAAATAGAATTATTGTTTTGCTCCTCTTAAATTTAATATAAAATGGTAGGATACTGACTACATGGAGACTTAAGTGAAGTATGCATATTGTAATTCCTCCTTTACAAATGAAAAGAGCCAAAAGAAGGAATTAACATGGAATACTAAAAAGTATTTGACTAACCTGAGAAAAGGCAGAAAAGGAAAAATAGAAATAAAAAAGAGACAAATTGGAGAAAAATAGCAAATTGATAGACCTAAATCTAGGCATTATATTAAATATAAATGGCCTAGAAACCCCAGTTAAAAAATATAGTCATATTAGATGACATGCAAGACTCAACTTTATATTGTCTATAAGTAATATACTTAAAAATGAACAGACAGGTTGAAAGTTTTAAGGATGGAAATAGACACACCATGCAACACTAAGCATAACATAGTTGTCAAGGATATTTTAATATCAGATAAATTAAATCTCACAACTAGAAATATTACCAGGAACAGAAAGTGTCATTTCATAAAAGGAAAGATAAATTCATAATTCATCAAACACATATAACAATCCTAAAGGTGCATGCATCTATTATAATAGAAAGTTTCAAAATACATAAAACAAATCCTGAGGAAACTTAAAGTAGAAATTTTAAAATGCATGATTATAGTTTGAAATTTTAATACTCCTCTCTCAGGAATTGATAGAAAATGAAGACAGGAAATCAGTAAGAAAATGGAAGACTTCAACAGAACTATCCACCAACTTGACCTAATTGACATTTATAGAACAGTCCATCCCAAGATAGTTCAATATGCATTATTTTCAAGTGCATATTAACATGTATATATTTCCAAATATAGACCATATGCTGAGTCACTGAACAAGTCTTAATAAATTTAAAATATTTTAAATAGTAAAGAAAATTTTTTTGTCCACAGTGGAATCATTAGAAAAGAATAATTAAAGGATATTTGAAAAATCCCTCAAATTTCTGGGAATTAAATTACACACTTATAGATATCTTTTGGGTCAAAAAAATGAATTATAAAGAAAATCAGGAAATATTTTGAACAGAGTTAACAAAGGTCATGCAAGATTAATCCCCTATGATGAAACTGATACTCCAAGGGGCAGGAAGCTGAATAATTTCCTTAGGGTAAAATTAGAAGGCCTGTATGGGTGGAGCATAGGGCATGGATAGAGAAGAATGCAAAATGACATCAGAGAAGTGATCAGGACCAGATCTCCTGTGGACCCACCTTAGGGAGCATAGCTATTGCTTAATTAGCACCTAACACCATTTCACATATAAAACCTAGGATAGCACCTTGGAGTATACTGATAAAAAAAGTTGCATAAATGAATATATGACGTTTTTCTGGACTGTTAATGTGACCAAGTCTACTTTATTACTTTCATATGTTGACTTTGTTGTCAAATCCTCCCTTCAAGGATATTTAAGAGCTCCTTCCCCCACCCCAACTCTATAATCCTATTTCCTATTTCACCCCAGAGTGGTTTCCACTGACTCTATTTCTAACCCTTTACTCTCCAATTCTTTGGTTTTTGTTCAATGCTTATGGTATTGGTCATCTGACTATTTCACTCTCAAAATATCCAGAACATTCTGTCTGACAATGTCCACGAGTGCCTGTGGGTAGCAGTGTTAGCATTGTGTCACCAATTTCCTTCCATCTGAAGATAAACAAAACAGAACCTCAATTCAAATATTGATATCTAAGATGAAAATATATTCATTTTACACATATGTCAATATAATGTAGCTCCAGGAGATTAATAAAACATTTGCCAATTAAATTCCATGAATTAAATTATCTACTCCCTTTATTCTGTTAAATGCATTCCTTCTTTTGATTTTAAAATACAGTAAGCTTATTTCTGATTATTTTTATTATGAAGATATAAATTGTATGTCTTCTGATTTTTTTTCTCAGACTTAACAACAACAAAAAAACCCAGCATTTTTTTTTTTTTTAAATCACTTGATGCCAGCAGTACATTTTTCAAGTGGAGGAGCCTTGTCAATGGTGTGGGGGAGAGGAGTTTTTCAAAGACAGAACTTTAAGTTTGAAAATTAGTGACTAATGGAGCATATCCAATAGGTATTTTTCATACAACTTAGCATCATCATTATATAATGATGCTGCTTTGATGTGAGATTAACTCAGACACATGATTTTTCATCTAAAAGTATCAAGATTGTAAAACAATGAACAGTGCATTTATAACAGGGGGGAAAATGAGGATGAAATTTTAAAGGCAAATTCAAAAAAGATGAAATTTGAAGCAGCCTTGTTATCACAAATGGTGCCACGTCTGTCATAGATCATACATAAATAGAAAATTATGAGAATGGAGAAAGGGATTCAGTAAAATTTAATGTGGGAATGGTGTGTTACAGAGTTAAGTCTCAGTTTTTATTTTTGTTTCATACGAAGCGTATGCCAAGTGAAAAATAAAGTACAAAGCACTACATATCCTACCTCAACCTGACACAATCTCATATATCTCTTAAACATATGAGGTTTTACCTCTAGATTTTCATTCTGTAAGAATCCACACATACTGTTGTTAGGGGGAAACAATCGCACCTGACCAAACGTCAAGTTGAAAACTCTTCTCACTCATTTCCCCTGCACATCTTTCAGTTGGTGAAAGGACTATTTTCCAAACTAATTCTTACGATCTCCCTAAAATGAACTAGAGTCCAGGCAAATATAAGAAATACATTTACCTTACATTAAAATAGCAGGTTTCAGTTTCATGAATATCTGATTTGCTAATTATAACAACCCTCTCTGATAGGAGAGGGGAACCTGTTACTGCATCTGGGGAGTCTGATAACTGAGCTATAGAGAGCTGAGGTTCTCGTCCAAAGACTCATGACCAGCAAGTGACAAATCTTTGGACTAACACCTCATCAACTGTGATTTCTACCCTTTATCCCTCTTAATAAAAATCAGCCTGTGATCTCTTTATATAGAGCCTTGGTCTGAGTCACTCTCTTGTAAATCAACCTTAAGCAAAACGGAAGACCATGGGCTCACAGAATTAAGACCCCAGGTTGGGACAGTTAAGTCATGAGAAAATATTAAAGGAAATTGTCATAACATTACAGGATGTATCAACTTCTTTGTGCCTTAACTGCATACAAACTACTTCAATTATTTCCCTGACTTTGTCAAACATTGATCATTTTATAGTACACACTTCATTCAGCATCACACGTTTAAAGGTAACTTCTCTTCCAAAACAAACCTGCTTCATGGAAGTCCCTCTGTATTTGGCATTACTTGAATGAAATACGATATTTCAACACAGCTGCAGTAAATGTGTTGATAGACATATCATAGATTACAAACGCATCTAGTGGAATGCTAGCCACAGTTACAAAGCAGATTATCTTATTTAAAGACACTGGTTTTAAAATTTAGACATTTAATTTAATTATCTTCTCCCAGAAGTATGTAAGGAAATCAGAAACCTAGTGTGAATAACATTATCTTCACAGAAATGAAAACTTGCAAGAGCATTTTTTTTGCCACAAACTCAATAATTTTAGTATAATCACTAACTATGTTTTTGTTTTACAGAACCAGTATGATTTGGAAAAAGAATAAAATTGCTTTTAAAGTACAAAAATAATTATGAACCACTTGAAACGTAATGTCTGTGTTTTATTTCTCATCAGAATTCATTAGTGTGTAACATCAATAATTTAGCCCATCATTTGCCAACACTGACTTGGCTCAGTAGTTCAATCATGTAACCCTGTAAACTCACTTTCCATTAAAATGAATGTTGCTGACAAAGGATAACTAAAGAGATACTTCATTTATTAACTAAAGAGGTACTTCATTTATCAACATTTTTAAATTAGGAGTTTGGGGCCACAGAAGCTTAGCTGGATGATTTATTTGAAGGATCTTTATATTAGACCTAAAGACTTGTTCCAAATCATACAATGCTACCCACAAAGATAATCGCATTTCATTTGTGTGACATGTGACTCCGGGCTCTCTCTTCAGAGGCAGGCATAGCCACCTGCAGAGAATCAAATGACCTACCAGAATGAAAACTTGACTGCGTAGTAGAAATTTATGAAATGTGCAGCATTCTCCTATATCCTGATTTACTCTGTTGGGCGTATTTCTTACAAAACCTACCACATGACATCCAATATTCTTATATCCTAATGTTGCTAAAATTGATTTGAAGCATTAAGTAAATAGGCTAAACTGAGTTAATGGTGAGGGCAAGGCTCCCCAATATTCACAAATTGTACTTTAGGATATTCAAATTCCACATCACTTGCACCTGACCTATACTTTTCCAGCTACAAATGCCTATCGATGTTACCCACACTGTTTGCAACAAGACAGTTTCATTTTCCAGAACTGATCCCACATTCTCCTGCCACGTTAACATTGCATCATTTTGGATGCAAAAAGCAAACAAACAAACAAATAAAAACATCTGCAGTGCAGTGAGCAAAGCATGAAATCAAAATTCCTTATATATGTCAAAATTTTCATCTCCTAGGCCTTTAAACATACGATTTCTAGCAAATACCACAAGACTGCATCATCAGATCCTTCCTTGCTCCTTCTGTAATGAATTGAATGCCTGTTCTTATTAAAACCTTTTTGTCCAACGAGGAGAATCTCAGCATTTAGCCTGTCGAGTTGCCAGCTGGCATCTTTCCCTGTTTTGGATCAAAAAGTTCTCAGCTAGCTGATTCATTCAAAAGTCAAAATCCAGAGCTGGGGTTGGATTAGAAAATTTTATCTTTACTGTATCAAAACTTCTTCTTCTTTTTTTTTTATCTCGTCTCTTCTCTCCCCTTTTAGCTTTCCTTCCTTCTTTAAAAATATTTATTCTGAAAGATTCTAAGTAAGAATGATCCTACAGAAGAGCTTTCTCATGCCCTCCCCTTATCTTTTTGCCTTATGCAAGTTCAGATAGGGACAAAAAATCTTTCAAATATTATTATGAAGTTACTCATCTCACAAGCTTTGTCAGTAATATTCTATACTCTTTGTGAGTATAGAAGCTGCAGGAAGCTGCATTGTACCAATGCAGACCAGTCCAGGGGTCTATCGTGAGTTCTAGCATCATTGCATTGGCTCATGTATCTACAGCATGAGGTATATGTATATATATAAAAATATAAGCACATTTATATTTTTAATTCATGCTTATTCTAATTTGGCCCTCACAAATAACCCAGGGAAAGATTTTGTTAGGTCTATTTTACAGATAAATTAACTATCAAAGAGCATAAGTGAACCATCTTCTGCAAATTGGCTTATATGTGGTAGAGCCAGGTTTAGATCCCATGTTTTGTGCTTTGCAGTCCAGACGACATCAGATGGAACATGCTGCCACACAGTGTTTATGCTAAGAGGAGAGAGAGAGAATGGCAGGGGCTTGGGGGTGGGGAGATTTATTGTGGAAGACAATGAAAGTTCGAAAAAGGAGCAGATACTGGATGTTCATAGTGAACAGTCATTTTAAGAGAATTATAGAATACAAACGGCACCTTAAAAAGCTAACTCATCTCTCCAGGCTACATTTTCAGTGGAAATATTATTTAGGAAATTGGGCCAAGAAGTTATTGTAAAGTAGATTATAAGATTCTGTACAAGAATACAATTATAAGATTCTGTACAAGAATAGCAGCAAAGAAAATGGAGAAGGGTGAAATAATTGACATTTCGGAGGCAAGATGCCACTGACCTATTAAAAGCATGGACTCACTCAGATATAGGTGAACAGCAACAACAATAAAATGATCCTAAGCTTTGTAGCTAAGGATAACTAATACAAGGAGAATTGGTAGGGTCCTTACTTCAAGGGAAGTGAAGAGTCCCATTCAGGTTGCACATAGCTTAATGAGAGAGTAGGACCCTATATAGTGATAGCTCCTCAGAAACTGAAATGCTGGTTGGCAGGTAGATGACTGCCAGGGCAACAAGTTTTGTGGTCAGATTGTGAAGTCATAAAAGTGAATGAACTTTGAGGAAGTTAAAAAATAAAGAGAAAATCTGAGGAATAAAGGCAAGTACCTTAGTAAGTCCCTAGGTTCAGCTGGAAAGAAGCATGTCATCAATCCAAGGAGAAAGCAGAGGAGCCCAAGAGTTAGGATAAAAATTAAGTACTATATAACAAAAACTATGAGAAAAAGGTTTTAAGATGGTGGTCATCAGTGTCTACAACTATAGCCAAAATCTTGTGTATTGCCTTAGAGTCTGCTCTGGCTGCTCTAACAAAATACCATAGACTGTGTGGCTTATAAAAAACAAATATTTGGACCAGGCACAGTGGCTCACACCTGTAATCCTAGCACTCTGGGAGACCGAGGTAGGAGGATTACTTGAGCTCAAGAGTTCAAGACCAGCCTACACAAGAAGAGCAAGACTCCCATCCCTATTAAACATAGAAAAATTAGCTAGGTGTCATGGCGCATGCCTATAGTCCAGGCTACTCAGGAGGCTGACAGAGAAGGATTGCTCGAGCCCAGAAGTTTGAGGTTGCAGTGAGCTATGTAAGATGATGTCACTTCACTCTTCCCGGGGCAACAGGGTAAGACTTTGTTTCAAAAAAAAAAGAAACAAAGAAAGAAATCTGTTGTTTCACACAGTTCCAGTGGCTGGGAAGTCCTGATCAAGGTACCAACAGATATGACATCTAGTATGGGTGACTTCTTATTGTGCCCTCACGTGGTGGATGGGGCCAAGGATGTCCACTGGGACTCTTTTATAACAACACTAACACTATTTTTGGCCCCGTCCACATCCTTGGACCAATCCACCTCGTGAGGGCTCTATATTGTGCCCTCACATGGTGGATGGGGCCAAGGATGTCCACTGGGACTCTTTTATAACAACACTAATTACAATCATGAGGGCTCCATTCTATACAGCTTCCAAATGTTCCATCTCGTAATACTATCACAGTGGGTTAGGATTTCAACATGTGTATTTTGGGATGATTCAAACCACAGCATGTATCTTTGAGGTGTATTTCTTTCACTTGTAT
>CAUYMX010125150.1:0-12843 GCA_963573855.1 Lepilemur septentrionalis
GTCCCAGCTACTCGGGAGGCTGAGGCAGAAGGATCACTTGAGCCCAGGAGTTTGAGGTTGCTGTGAGCTAGGCTGACGCCACGGCACTCACTCTAGCCCGGGCAACAGAGTGAGACTCTGTCTCAAAAAAAATAAATAAATAAAATAATGGCCCCAAAGCACAAGAACAGTGATGCTGGCAACTCAGATATGCCACTGCCAAAGAGAAACCATAAAGTGCTTCCTTTAAGTAAAAAGGTGACCCTGCCATTCCTTGACAAGGGTTAGGTACTATCCAAGGTTTCAGGCATCCACTGGGGGTCTTGGAGCACATCCCCTGAGGATAAAGGGGGACTATGATACTTTTCTAAACTATAATCAAGCCTGCATTGAACTTTCAATCATAGGACTTTTACTTCCAGCCAAGATGAAGTAACAGAAATTGGATAAACCCTCCAGCCTTTAAATGACCAGTCAAAATACAGGAAACAATGGTTTACTAGACACTAGATATCAAGCACTGAAGGACAATGATTCTCTGACAAATGAGAAACAAACAAGGTCAGTCCTATGACTACCCCAGCTTACTGCCTTGAAAGTTTCTAAGACATGACATAAGGAGGAAAACCCGAGTGGAATTAGTAGACTCCCTGATTTGAGGAAATGGAGCTGAGATTACAGCAAGACCAAGGTGGTTGGAATTCATAGGCGAAGGTACCTGAGGAGAGAGCTGCACACAAGATCCCCCTCAAGTATTCCGGCAGAATACTGATTAGCACGTAAGTATGAGGAAACTATCTAAGACTGGGTGAAGAACCACCCAAGAGAATTAGAGGGAATAGTACCCAGTGCTCACATCAAGTGAAGAACGGTACCTGCTCCCAGCAGCCAGAATGAAACCTCATATCCATGGAGCATTAGACAGAGTATTCAGAACGGTCTTGCCTCAGTGGGGTAGGGAATAATGATCCAAACTGACCATTGTTGAAATAATAAATCTTAAAATCAACACCCAAAAGTAACAAACTGTTTCCAAGTGATGTAACTATGTCCCAAAACAAGGCTAAAAAACATGTGGAAGAAAAAAAAAGTGTAGAAATACAAAACTATCTAGCACTCAACAAGGTAAAACACACAATGTCTGGTATGCAATCACAGATCATAAACCATGCAAAGCAGCAAGAAAATATGGGCCAGAATGAGAAAAAATATCCATCAAAGACGTTAAATACTGCAAAGACATTAAAATAATTATAACTATAGTCCATACATTCAATAAGTTGAGACTTGGAATAAGATTTTTTTAGAGCAAAGCATATTTCTAGAGATAAAATCTACAATGTTGGAGACTAAAACACATGAGATTATAGAAAAAATAATGCTAAATTTGAAAACACAACAAAAGAAACTATCCAAAATAAATTTTTTAAAAAATTCAAAGAAAGAATATAGATTAAAAAAAAAAATCCAAAGAAGAACATAAATGAGCTTCAGACAACTTTAAGCAGCACTTCAGTCCAGAAAGATGGAAACAGAAAAAAAAACTGAAGAAACAATGCCAAAAATTTTCCAAACCTAATGAAAATTATAAACTCAAAAATTATCCCAAAAAGCTTAATGGACCTCAACCACAAGAAACATTTAAAAATAAAAAATAAAATAAAATAAAAACCCAGGGACATGACATAATTAAATGGCTTAAAACCAGCAAAAGAGAAAAATTTTAAACCAGCCAGAGGAAAAAGATACATTTCATTAAAAAATAAATAAGGATGACAACACACAAGTGAGCTAGGAAGCAGATCCTTCCCCAGTCAAAACTACAGACGAAGCTTGGTCCTGGCCAACATTTAACTGCAGCGTTCTAAGGGACTGAGAAACAGAGCCCAAGCCATGTCAAAACAACAAACCCACAGAAAACTGTGAGATAATGAATGTGAGCTGTTTAAACCACCATGTTTTGCAATAATCTATTACACTGTAATAGGTAACTAATAAAATGAGCAATAGAGTTTATCCATGGAATGCAAACTTTCGAAAAAATCAATTCACCATATTGACAAAAATGAAAAACCATATGATTTCAACAGAACCAGAAGAAGCATTTGGCAATATCCAACATTCATTTCTGATGAAAAAAAAAAAAACTCTTTCAGCAAATTAGGAATTTTCCCTCTCAACCTAATAAAGAGAATCTACAAAAATCCTAAGGCATATTAGTATGCTTTCTGGTAAAAGACCAAATGCTTTTTCCCAAGATCAGGAACAAGAAAAGAATCTCTTAACGTCTCACTACTTCTATTCAACGTTTAATAAGAAAGCCTAGCCAGTGCAATAAGAGAAGAAATCAAAAGTTTCCAGTTTGGAAATAAAGAAATAATACGTTATTTATGTATAGAAAATGTGATTGAGTACTTAAAAGAACTGATAGAATCTACAAAAAAAGTTACAAGAACTTATCAATGAGTTTATCATGAGTGTAGGATACAAGAATACATAAAAATCAACTGTATCTCTATACTAGCAATAAGCAACCAGAAATCAGCATTTTAAAAAAATACCACTTCAACAGCATTAAAATATGAAATATTTATGAATAAATATGAAAAAAATTAAGTAATACCTGTGCACTGAAAATTATGAAACATTGCTGAGAAATTAAAGAACTAAATGTCTCCACTAATAAATGAATATACCTTGTTTATATCAAAAGACTCGATATTTTTAAATATCAGTTCTCCCCAAAATGATCTATAAATTCAATACAATCTCAATCAAAATCCCAGCAAGCTGTTTTTGTAGAAATTGACAAGATAATTCCAAAATTCATATGGAAACGCAAAGAACCTAAAATAGCAGAAACATTCTTCAAACAGAAGAACAAAGTTGGACAGTTAATTCTACCTGAATTCAAGACTTACTGTAAAGATACAATAATTAAAACAGTGTACATCAATGGAACAGAATGGGTCAAAAAATAGACCTAAACATTCACGGACAATTGCACAAGTGATATCTCACAAAAGTGCAAAGACAATTCAGCGGAGAATCCATAGTGCTGAAACTGACTATCCATAGGCACAAAATGGAACTTCAACCCCTATCTTATAAATAATAAATGAACTTTGATCAATACCACATATCATACATTAAAAAGTTAACTGAAAGTGGATCACAGACTTAAATGTAAAACTTAAAACTGTAAGGCTTATTATTAATAGAATCACTAAAATTATAAAGCCTGACCATACCAACTGTTAGCAAGGATATGGAAAACTAACTCTCTTACACTGCTGACAGAAACATAAAATGGGACTAGCCCTTTGGAAGATAGTTTGGCAGTTTCCTAAAAAGTTAAATCTACACTACCGTATGAGCCCACTATTCTTCTCCTAGTTACTTACCTAAGACAAATGAAAACATTATGTCCATGCAAAAACTTGTACATACATGTTCACAGCAGCTTTAGTTGTAATAGCAAAAAATGGTAATGAGCAAAATGATTATGACCATGTGACTAGGTAAACTGTGGTACATCCATACAATGGAAGAGTATTAGGCAATACAAAGGAATAAAGTACTGAAACATCCAACAACATAATGAATCTCAAAATAGACATGCTAAGAAACCAGACCAAATAAAGAGTACACACTGCACAATTCCATTTACATACAACTCTAGAAAAAACAGACTAATCTGTAATAGTAATTGGTTGCCTGTGGAGGAAAGGATATAGGGATAGGCAGAAGCAGGGAATTATAAAGGTACACAGGAAATATAAAGGAGTGAAGTTATATTCTTCATCTTGATTTGGATAAAACTTCCACAAGGATTATACTGCGCTAAGGAAATATTATGAAGTGGTTCTAATTACAGTAAAAATCAGGGGTCACCAAACTTAAGGCCACAGGCCAAATCTAGCCATTCCCATCCATTTCTGTATTGTCTAGGGCTTCTTTCCCTACCAATAAAGAATTCAATAGTTGCAAAAGAGACCCTATTACCTGTAAAGCTAAAAATATTTAACATGTGGCATTATGCAGGAAGCTTGCTGACTTCTGCTATAAAACAACAAAAGTTTACATGATAAAATGAGTGCTGGATTATGAAGTAATTTTTAAAAAGACTAATATGGTAACAGAATCAAGAAGGCTTTCTAGAAAGCATGATAAGCACAAAGGCTTCTAATCCACCCTCCATCATAAAACATGTCCACACGTATTCATACGAACTTAGGGCACAGAAATACACAATGAATGGAAGAGGAAAATGTAAATGTGGATAAATAGCATTTTAATATACCCTTTTCCATATACATTTATATATACCTGAATTACCTACTTTCTACTTAAAAAATCCTTACCTAATCTGTTCAGTCTGTACAATCCCTTCCTTGTGACCCTCCAAACGAGCAGCCAATCTCTCTTTATCAAGACGCACACACTCTTCATCCTGGAAATAATCACTGGTGAGTATTTTCAATTTTTATTTAACTTTTAGAAAGAAGAAACACTACACATAACTCAGGTTACCAAAATCCCCACGTATAAAATTCCAGGTATCACTGTCTTTAGGTTAACTTTAAGACCACTTTTAGTTACATAAAGATAACAATAGTAAATATATGTTGGATCATATATAAGACTGAAATCAACTAGAAGCTTAGAAAAAATCTGCGTAGTCACTTTTTTCCTACGACTAAGTGTTCTTCCTATATTATAGCTACCTTTCTTCAGAAAGGTATCATACAAATAAACTCCCTCTCTTTGAGAAAAATTATAACCAAATTATATAAGAAACATTCACCAGAGTCAAAAATGTCATTGTGGATCTTGATCCTTTTTGTCTGTTACCACAAGTCCGGAATCCATCACCACAGATCCAAATAATAAAAGTGAAACTTTAATGGTTTGCAAATCATGTTCCTCAAAACATTAGAAGTTTCATACAAAGTACCCCAAGGGCTACTTCCAGAACTTATCTGAAATTTAACCTAGGTAACTCAGCTTTTATCTAATCTACATATTAAGATGACAGGTAAAATTTAGTCTGAAAAGCATTTGGTTGCTTAAACACGAAACTTGGTAACTCTGTTCTAGTGCAACGTCCACATTCAACAAATAAACTGAGGAGCTGAGTCAGTGTCTATAGCTAATGGAATATGAAACTGTATAGAAAGCATCAGCACACTCAATAGATCCAAAAGATGTTGAGCCCCAATTCATGTCCTATTATTAATCTAACGTAAAAATCTTGAAACAGACATATCAGCTGAAATGAATGTAAGGGTAATATTTCAGCAAAGGCATTACATTTTTTCCATTTGTAATAAAGCTATAACCCAGCTTACTGTAATTACTTAAAAAAATGCTGATTTTAAAGACAACTGTGGCCTAGACTTTAATTAAACCAGAATCTCTGCTGTCCTCAAAGTCTCTCTCTCCTAGCATAGTGCTCTATAGGTCCTCAATGGACTTATTCTGGGAATGAAAACTTTATGTGATACAGCTGTTTGTTTATTACAACTCTACAAATGATCTGGAAAGAATTTTATTATGCTATTTCCTGCTGCTTTTTCCAGTTATCAGAATCCTACCAAATTAGCATCTCTGCCATATTGAATTTTTTCAAATAATTAGACTGTGATGTTCGGGTTTTTCCAAGTAAATGGTATCCCTACATTCTCTCATTTTGTTCATGGTGGGGCACAATTGCCTTTCATACAAGGAAAGTCGGGGAAATTTTCAGTTTTAGGGCCACAAAATTTTTACCCAGTATAGCAGAATGGCTAGGAACCAGACCACCCAGGTTCTAATCCTGGTTCTTTGAACCTCAACAATGCACTTATTCTGTCTGCACCTGTTTGTTCACAGGGGACACACACAGTACTACCAACTTGAGGAGGTTGTGGTAAGGATAAGTTAATATACATAAAGTACTTAGAATACCACGCAGCACACACAAAGCAATAATAATGAGTCAGTTATTACTATCATTACTTTAAAAAAAACAGGTCCATGTCTCAGAATATACTTAAAATTACATTATTTTAGCATGAAATTTTGTCACTGATTCTACTGTACATATCTGCCAACCAATCTTGTCCCTTCAAGTTACCTTTCTTATCCTTAATTGTGGATGCTTTGCTGTTTATGTGGCAGACAAAATATATAGACGCTTAACTCTTTGATTTTTATAGGAGTCTGAAATGAAAACATTTATGGTTTCTAGCAACATTAACACTAGTGATGACTATAAATGTCCTTCCTTTATCTGTTTTAATTGACATATGACCAGTTTAATCATTTCTCAGATTTTAAGTGTGCCTATAGTACATTTTTCACCAGTTCCGGGGAGGTGGGGGTTATGTGTAACTGATGGGCTTATTACACATTTATATAAATAATATCATAAGCATATAATTAAAAGGTTTAATTGTCTTATGCAGTATAGTATCTGATCAACAAATTTTTCTTCCAAAGGCAATGGCATTCCTTTTTTTTAATTGACAAATAAAAATTATATTTATCACGTACATGATGTTTTGAATATGTATGCACTGTGGAATGGCTCAATTGAGCTAATTAATTTATGGGTTACTTAACATACCATTTTTTGTGGTGAGACCATTTAAAATCTACTCTTCTAGCAATTTTCAAAATACAATAGACTGTTATTAACTATAGTCACCATGCTGTACAATAGATTTCTAAAGGTTAACAGAATTTCTTTTGTGGCTTCTATACCCATGAACTATCCTTATGAACAAATACTAATATTCTACTTGCTGGCTATAAAATGCTACAAGAAATCTAGAACCTGCTATGTCAATATTCTAATGAAGTAACTACAGTAAGTACTTCATGTTCACAGCTCTGAAAAATAAAGCAAATCCCCATAGCACCTAATTCCAGAGATAAGCAAGCTACATCCCAAAAGCCAGTTATGGCCTACTACCTGTTTTATAAAGTTTTACTTGGACACAGCCACACTTGTTTGTTTATGTATCGTCTATGACTGCTTTCACATGGCAATAGCAAAGTGGAATAGTTGCAACAGAGACTGTGTTGGCCCACAAAGCCTAAAATATTTACTATCTGGCCTTTTATAGAAAAAGTATTCTGACTCTTGATCTAGTCTAATATTTTCATCGGTAAAGATATAAAGGAAAAGAAAATGATTTGTCCACCATATAGCTTGTATGTGAGAGAACTAAAATTATAGTTCAAGCTACTTATTAATCAACTATTCTTTCTACTATACAAAGTTTTCCAGGAATAAAAAAAGCTCCTACAGCCAGCAAGGGTCGCACATGCCTGTAGTCTCAGCTACTCAGAAGTCTGAGGCAGGAACACTGCTTGAGCCCAGGAGTTCAAGGCCAGCCTAGGCAACACAGTAAGACTCCTGTCTCTTGGAAAAAAAAAAAAAAATTAGGCTGGGCATGGTAGCTCACACCTGTAATCCTAGCACTTTGGGAGGAAGAAGTGGGCAGATGGTTTGAGCTCAGGAGTTCAAGACCAGCCTGAGCAAGAGCGAGAACCCGTCTCTACTAAAAAAACAGAAAGAAATCAGCTGGACAACTAAAAAATACATATATATATATATAAAAAAAAAAAATAGCCAGCCATGGTGGTGCATGCCTGTAGTCTCAGCTACTCGGGAGGCTGAGGTAGGAGGATGGCTTGAGCCCAGGAGTTTGAGCTTGCTGCGAGCTAGGCTGACGCCACGGCACTCTAGCCTGGGCAACAGAGTGAGACTCTGTCTCAAAAAAAAAAAAAAAAAAATTAAATTAATTTTTAGCTGGGTGCGATAGTAGGCACCTGTGGTCCCAGTTACTTGAGAGGCTGGAGAGAACAGCTTGACTCAAGAGTCTGAGACCTGCCTCAGCAACAAAGAGCAACCCCATCTCAACAGAAAAAACAGAATTCTTGTTACTACACAATTCCAATTTCAGTAACAATATGAACCACCTTTAAAACAAAGTTCCATTACCTCAATTCGTGGTTTCTTTGCTTCTGCTAAAACTTCATCTGCAGCTCGTTTGACTATAAGAAAAAGAAGTGAATAAATGCACAGTTTGGGATGGGTTTTAGAAAGTTCAATATAAAACATGTGACAAGACATACCTTGAGTAGATCGCTGAAGACCTATTTCTAGGGGAGCACTTCTATCTATACTTGCCGATGTAGCTGAAGATTTAAAAAGATTCATATAAGAATGTTAATATTTGAATACACATATTGGATATTATAAGTGAAATGCTCAAAGTTTACTATATTTCTTAATTCTAAATGGTGATTTCCCTTAGAAAAATATTAAGTTTTAAAGCAGCTCTGTAAAAGCATTTTACTTAAAAGATTAACTTGTATTAGAGCGTCTCTAAGAGGACAAACTGTTTTTGACATTTTAGCTTACAAGTTACTGAGATGATCTAGCTGAAATTAACTGGTCACTTCAAAGAATACACTCCAGTATTATAACACACACACACAATAGTGTATCGAAACATAAATACTAGGTTATTAAGTATGAAATGTCCAAATCCTTAAATACTAAGTTTGACAGTTGATATCCCTGATATTTTACTTTGACATTTCTTGTTTTATGTTTATCATGAAAGTACATCTCAGTCTTTCAAATGCACGGTTTGGCTTGTGATTAGCTTTCCAGTTTTTTTTTTTTTTTTAGAGCAATTCTTGTGAAATCATGGATACATCAAAACTTCGTGTTATTTTGGAATATGAGTTGTCATGGAACCAATGCAGCATAGACACCTCGAAATATCAATGAAGTGGTTGGGAAGGATGTGGCTAATGAACACACAGTAACTAGAAGGTTTGAGAAGTTCCATTCGGGTGATTTTAATCTTGAAAATGAGCCATGTGGGCGACCTGAGACTAAGGTGGATAATGATAAGCTGAAAGCTATACTGGAAGCAAATCCATCTCAACCTCAGTGTGACTTAGCAGCAAGGTCCGACATCACTATTCCAATAATATTGGACCATTTAAAACAAGTCATTGGCAAGGTAAAGAAGCTGGATAGATGAGTTCTACACGAATTAAATGTCAGAAGAGAAATCGTCTCGAAGCTTGCCTTTCTTTGCTGTCATGACATAAAGGCAAACCACTTCTATACTGTATTGTTACATGTGATGAAAAATGGATTCTTTTTGACAATCATCAAGTGTTTCCCACGTGGTTAAGTAAAGATGTAGTGCCAAAACACAGTCCAAAACTGAATATTCATCAAGAAAAGCTAATGGGTCTGGTAGTCCAGTGCTAGTATTATCCACTACAGTTTCATGAAACCTGATCAGTCGATTGCAGCAGATGTCTACGGCAACCAACCGGATGACATGATCAGGATGCTTGTGATTAAGCAGCCAAAATTGATCAACAGAGACAGGCCAATCCACTTGTAAGGCAATGCTCGACCACATGTCACACAAACAGTGCTGTTCAAACTACAGAAGCTGGACTTGGAAAGTCTCTGTCATCCACAGTATTCACCAGACCTTGCACCAACTGACTGCCACTTCTTCCAGGCTTTGGACCACTTCTTGCAAGGAAAAATATTCAATTCCCAACAAGCTGTGGGAAAAAATGCCTTTTGCGATTTCACTGCCACTTGCTCTCCAGGATTCTTCACTGATGGTATAAACAAGCTACCATTAAGATGGCAAAACTGGGTCAATAGTTTAAGCACATACTTTGATTAACTGTACTGCTTCTTGAGATATAACTGTACTTTTGATTAGAAATCGGACATTTCATATTTAATGACCTAATAAGTAGATACATACATATACACACATGATAGAAAATATTAAGTTAGCATTCACTTTAAACATACAATGTTTATTCACAACTGGTAGAAAACTAAATTATTTTTATTTTTTTTGAGACAGGGCCTTGCTTTGTCTCCAGACTAAAGTATAGTGGCGTCACCATATAGTGGTTGCTCACTGCAACCTCAAACTCCTAACCTCTAGTGATCCTCCTGCCTCAGCCGCCCAAGTAGCTGGGATTTCAGGTGCCTGCCACCATGTCCGGCTAGTTTTTCTGTATTTTTGTAGAGACTTGGTCTCGCTCTAGTTCAGGATAGGCTCATAATCCTGGCCTCAAGTGATCTTCTGGCCTCAGCCACAGTGCTAGGATTAGAGGTGTGAGCCACCCACACCCAGTCTAAATTATTTTTAAATTAACCATTTGATTTTTGAATGGCTCAAAATAATTAAACTATAAAAAAGAGGTGTACCTGTCCCATCCACCTAGTTCCCACCACCCTAAGTAACCAGTTAATCTCCTGTATATCCTTCAAAAGTTTCTTTCTGTCAACACAAGAAATACAAAATTAGACTGTTATTTTTACATTTTATACAAAAGGTAGCAGGCTACACACACTGTTCTGAACCTTGGTTTCTTTTTTACCTAACAATTTATCTCTCACATCCTTCCATATCAGTACATGAGGCATTTCCTTCACTCCCCTCTTTACAGCTACTTATTATTCTATTACATGAATTACTATAATTTAACTAGGTTCCTATCAATGAGCAGCTCAATTTTAAGTCTTGTCATTACAAACCAGGGCATCAGGAAAATATATATATATACACACACCTATATGTCATTTCATACATTTTCAAGTATACCTCTAGCATAAAGTCCCCGATATAGGATTTCTATGTAAAATTTTTAATGACAAATCACTGCCGATTTCTTCAACGGAAGTTGTATCAATTAACATTATAACCAACAATACAGTATAACACCTGTTTCCTCATAGCTTCACCAGAATGTATTATCAAATTTATAGATTTTTGTCTATCGGGTAAAAAAAAATGCTATTTCTGTATAGTTTAAATTTGTAATTCTATTATGAACAAAATTAAGCATTTTTTCATATGATTTTATCATCTTTTCTGTGAAGTGTATGACACAATCCATTGTATTGTTGGTCTTCTATGTTTATATTTCCAGGACCACTTCATACATTAGTGAGACTAATCTTTAGCTTTGAAATAAGTTGATATATCTATATGTAATATTTACAATATGTGATATGAGTTGAAATCTTTCCCCAGTCTTATATTTTTATAATATAGAACATTTTTACTTTTATCAGTTTATAACTGAATAGCCCCATCTTTCCCTCCATTGATTTGACATGTCTCTTTACTCTTATATTACATTCACATAAGTATTTCTAATCTAACAGATAAAAAACTGTTTTATTAGTGAATCTACTGAATCACAGTTTTTAAATATTGGGGGTTTTATTACAAGTTCTAAACTCTAGAATGGCTAGTCTTTTTTCATTATACTTCTACAAATATTTAGGATGCTTACTTTTACAAACGAATTTTAAAATCATCTTGTCTAGTTCTGCCCCTTCCTCAAGAAAAACTAGAGAGTTTTATTGAGACCATATTAAATTTATAAATTAAAAACTAATATCTTTAAGCTGCTATGTGTTCTTGTCTAGGAACATGGTCTCATTTGTTCAACCTTTTTATTAAACTATTAGATTAAAATTTTTTTTAAACTAGCAAAGCAAGATGCTTGATGACTAAATGTATCTGTCTTATAGAAATTATAAGAAATGAGATGCATGGATAAATGACAATTTATTTGGGGGTTCTAAAAAGAAAAGCCAGTTACTCTAAAGTACTCCCCCAAAACTAACCTATTTCTCAGTCTCACCTCCTGGGATGCTTATTAAGAATAGAATATCCTAGACCCACACCAGATCTTCTGAAGCCAAAAAAAAAAAAAAACTATTTTTAACAAGTGTATCACACGATTCTCATGATTTAAAAAGTTAGGGAAACACTGCTCCCAATAGTTAAATTAGCTCTGATTAAAAAAACGGAAAAAAAGGCCTTCCTTATTCTCCCCAACTCCACCCTCTTCATAGGAGAATTGAAATTCCCTCCTCAATCCTTCTCTAGAGTTCTAACCTTCTGTGTATCATCTCCTTTGCATGACAGTAAGTATGTTTACACGTTTACAGCAGGGATTTTCCAATTTATATAGCACCTAGCATAATGCTTTTAAGAAAAAGCATTCCATAAATACTTGCTGAATGAGGACGGCACAGGAAGAAAACATGCCTGATGATCTTTCCATTATGCACAAGATTCTCTGTGTAAATCAATTGTACTACTTAATACCATGGAGCAAAATATGTGACAACTGTTAATGACTAAAGGCAGTAAACCCCACCCCAGAGAAGGTGAGATGAAACAGTTCTACATGAATTTATCTGTACTCTGTAAGATAGCGAATCAATGTTTATTCAGTTAAGAACATACTAAGCACCACTATGCTAAATGCTTGATATTTAACAATAAACAAGACAAATAACTGCCCCCTTAGTGTTTACCATCTGGTGGAGCAGACAATAGGTACATAAACAAATACATAATTTCAGGTCAACGTATGGGATTTGATGAAAAGTAATCAGGATGGTACTCTACAGACAGGGATGGAGGGAAGCAAAGCTATTTTATATTTTAGACAGAGTAGTCAGAGAAGCCCTCTCTGATCAAACAACATTTGGAGGCACATTTGAGCACAGATCTGACTGAGATAGTAAGGAAGGAAGCCAAGTAACAATATAGAAACAATTAAAAACACAGAGAAGATCAAGTGCAAAGACTCTAGATTAAAACTGCTAAAAGACGGCCAGGCGCGGTGGCTCACGCCTGTAATCCTAGCACTCTGGGAGGCCGAGGCAGGCGGATCCCTCAAGGTCAGGAGTTTGAAACCAGCCTGAGCAAGAGTGAGACCCCGTCTCTACTAAACATAGAGAGAAATTAATTGGACAACTAATAATATATAGAAAAAATTAGCCGG
>CAUYMX010125153.1:0-16236 GCA_963573855.1 Lepilemur septentrionalis
GTGTGCCCAAGAACTGCTCCAGCACCAGCAGCTCCAGCACCTGCTCTTTGGAGCGCACCTCGGGCTGCAGCCACTGGTGGCACAGCGCCCAGAGCTGGCCCAGTGCGAGGTGTGGCCCAGTGCAAGGTGTGGCCCAGTGGCCGCATGGTACTGGAAGTGCCAGAAGGGCCTCAGTGTCCCTGAGGCTGGCAGGCCCAGAACCTCATCCTGGTCACTTGGGGCTGGGGACTGGGGGCCTCTAGGGAAGGTGGGGGCTTTGGCCAATGGGAGCATTTCTCTGGCCACAGGACCCCTCCAAGAGGGTGTGCAGGGGTGCTAGGTCCTGGGACAGAACCAGTGGCTCTGGACAGAGCCGGGCGTGGCAGCCGGGCACAGTCAGTAGTCACGGGCCTGCAGACAGGGGCAGGGACAGAGAGGCCACATCAGAAGGCGGCTTTCGCTGCTCAGGATCCCCCCTCAGCTCCCCACCTCCTTGCCCTGCCCTCCAGCATCCCAAGGAACTGACCCAACCTCTCCCCAACTCATTTTGACCTAGTCTTCCACATGCCCCTCGTGGGCTACTTTGTGCTGAGGTCCAGCTACTGGCTGCCCCAGGGCTTTAGGACCTGCTGCATTCGCCCAGCTCCTCCCCACTGCTTGTTCCAGCTCAGATGTCCTGAACTTCATCCTCAAAATGCTGTCCTCACAACCCCCATCCCTTCCTGAATACATCTCTTTTCCCTACTTAGTTTAGTATTTACCTCTCTCTCATTCAGTTAGTCATTCAACACACATCTACTAAAGAGCCCAAGGAACAGAATTCCAGCCCATACACGATGGCCAGCATTGTCCAAAGGAACCTCCTGAGGATGGAAATGTTCTCCACACCCATGCTGTCCAATTCAGTAGCCACCAGCCACACATAGCTAGAGAACTTGAAATAAGGGACCGAATTTTCAATTTAAATTCCATTTAGATGGAAACAGCCAGGTGAGCTACATAATAATGGATTGCCCAGCAGAGGCCTCCTGCCTCCCCAGGGGTAGCATCTTTGCAGTCTCCCTCACCTTTTCTACCAAGTCCAGGCTCGGGGAGGAGGCATGGAGAGGGCAAGGGGGCCTGGGATATAGACTGTGGAAGCAGAGGGAACGCAGAAAAGGCAGTGAAAGATAAACCTTTATGCATTTCCTGAGGTATGGGGAACATGTAACTGAAGAAAAGGTTAAAAGTTAGGAAAATAAAAATAAGCAGGAAGGTTTTTTGTTGTCTAACAATTGTACTCTGTGCTGATCCACTGGTAAGTGTATTCACTGGCACAGCCTTTCTGGAAAGCACTGCGGCAGCTTGTACATAAAGAATATTCCAGAAGTTTGCATGCCAGATTTAGGCACCAAGAGTCACTACAAAAGTATCCAATAGTCGAGCTTGGTGGGATCAATTGCCCTTCCCCCCAGTCATGTGATGGGAGTACCCAACTATGCAAAATGCACAGTGACATCATAACATCAAAGGGAGTATATACATGACATATAGGTGACAGAATGAGCAGGAGAGTGGGATGCAGCATGATGGGAGTGTCTGGAAAGGGACTGCTGGGAAAGATGCCCACAGGTGGCCAGCCAATTGCTTTGTGTTCTTCATACTTTTCTGAATCTCCTCCAAATGGTGTCCTGATCATGTGTGATCTTCATCATCATGGAAAAACAAAACAAGGAATGTTTAGGAAGGATTTTTAAGGTAATGGAAAATGCTTATGATATTATAAGTGAAAAGGAGAGGTTTCCATGTGATTCTTCTTTCTCTATCCTCTGGTGCATTTTTTGTAAGTTTTACAATCCAGGAGAAAGGAGACAGGCAGGGAGGCAGAAAGGGCGCTCACAAGGACTGTGTCCGCTGGTAACCTTCAAGCCTGCTTACCTCAAAACGGCAGGCTGACTGGGAGTTTACAAGCTTGGTCATCCCTGCCAAGGCCACAGGCAGAAACACTCTCTTATGCTGTAGTAACACTTTTATATATGTATTGTTGAAAAAAGAGAAAGGGCCCATTTCAGGGCCCCAAAGGTTCAAGCAGTTCTGTGCCCTGGGGTCTTAGACCTTATTCTGTCAGATACAGAGGGAGTGAGATCCGGCAGATTCCAGGGAGGAGGGCTGCAGCCCCTCAGGACGGTGGGGAAAGGCTTAAGCTTATGGGGGACTGGAGTCAAGCAGCACTCTTAGCTGAAGGCACCAGGGATCTATGGGGGTGCCTGGGTTGAAAGGGTCCTGGAATGATGGTTGGGAGGGGTCCTGGGATAATCAGGAGGGTGGGCTAATGTCTATGTAACTAATGAGGAAGATCTGGGGCCCCTAGGTCCTAGAGGGCTATTTTGGGAGGCACCTGGGAATGATGAGGGAGGGATGTCTGAGTGTCACTTGGACAGCTCAATGCCATGTGGAAGGGCCAACTTCACCCGCGGTGGGCACTGAGATCTGAAGCCCAGGCCCCAAATTCTATTGGAGGCAGAGGCAACACTGGATGCCTAGTGAGATGGTAGACAAATTGATTGTAGGAATAAGTGAATGGATCTGAGATGGGAGTGTACAGGGGCAGGGGTCGTGTAGGGTTTGGGAGCTTAGGAGGATACACGAGGAAGCACCATAATTAAATGAGAAAATCTGGGGAGGCGTAGGAGGGCAGCAGACTGGGAATGCGGGGTAGGGGTGAGGACGGTGGTTCCCACAGGCTGCAGGCCTGGTGGGAGATGGGCCAGGGGCTGCTGGTCCGGTGGGGGCAACGGCAGGGGAGAACGTGGGCTGGGCTGAGGGGGTCTGGAGCGGACAGAGGGAGGCGGGTGGAGGGACTTTCTGCCCCAACATACAGGGGATGCCTGGGGAAAGGGGTGGCCCCCGCCCCCGCCCCACATCGGCTTCAGCCCCCCAGCACCTCAAGCCCCTCGCGCGGCCTCTAGCCTCCCGCCTCGTTTCCTGGCGACATCGGGACCCCACGAGAGGGCCCCGGCCCTGCTGCCGGCCTCGGCCGCGACCCCCGACCAGGTCCGTATACCTCTCCCCGCGCGCTTCCGCTAACGCCACCCGGCCAGCTCCTGCCGACTTGGCGCCCGCGGCCCGTCCCCGGGGTCTGCTGGCCGGACGGGCGCACTGGCCGGGCCGCGGCGGACTCATCGCGCACGGGCTGCGCTCGGGCCTTCGGCGCTCCGTCACGGCGACCCTGGCTGGGCAGCGCACCCTCCCGGCACCCAGCGCGCGGCGGGCGCCCGCCGTTGGTACGTCACACACCGCTGGACTCCCCGGCTGGGTGGCCTTGTGACGCACGAGCTGCCAGGCCCATTCGGAAGGCGCCCTGGATGTGCCCGCCACATCCAGGGAGGAGGGACTGCTGTGCCCGCCATCGCAGGGCAGAAATTCCGGGTAAACATCGATATTTTTGCTTTTTTACTCTGTGTCTCATAATAGTATGTTAACAATTCTTTTAATATAAATATATTTAGTATAAGTATGTCCCAGAATAGTGTTGCCAGACTTGAGTAATTAAAGTACAAGATGCCCAGTTAGACTTGAATTTCAGATAACAATGAATATTATTTTTAGTATTAGTGTATTTCATATTTAGTATATTTTTGAAACTTTTTAATGTAAATATATGAGTATAAGTAATTTGCAGTGTAACTATGTCCTATAGTTGGGTTGCCAGATGTAGTAAACAAACAGAAATCTCAAATGTAAATTCTGGGTAAACCACGAATACTTTCTGAGTGTCAGTGTGTCCCGTGTTTAGTATATTTACAATATGTTTTATATATGTTATTTCATATAAATAATTTTTTAATATAAATGTGTCTACAATATAAGTATATGTAAGTATAGAGTTGCCACACTTAGCGAGTAAAAATATAGTACCACACCTAGTTGAATTTGAATTTCAGATAAATGATGAATAATCTTTTTAGTATAAATACGTCCCAGAGGTAAATTTGAGGCGTACTTAGACTAAATACTAATACTAATACTAAATACTATATTAAATACTAATAGTACATCTTATAATTATGTTCCAAAGTATATTTGGAACATACTTATACTAAATTCTAATACCAAATCCTCTTCTACATACTAATGATATAAGTACATTCCAATATGTGTTTGGGACATATATTAAAATATTACTCATTTTTTATCTGAAAATCAGATGGGGGGACATAAAGATTTAAGGAGATGCCTCAGCTCTAGGTCTGAGATGCAGATGGCTGGAGCTGCCCAGTGCTGAGATGAGGAAGCAAGAGGGTTGAGCTCTGGAAGGAAACCAGCACTCACCCCCAGGGATCTGGGATTGAGCACCATTCATCCACTGAACAGCTGGTTATTGAGTGCCTACGTGGGCCAGGTGTTGTTCTAGGCGCTGAGACACGGAGCCACTCCGTTCTAGGCGCTCACTCACGGAGTGAGTGGCACTGATGTGCCACGTGGCTTGGGCCCTTCGGAAGCCCACAGTGCAGTGGGCACACACCAGTAAACAAAGCAGATGCTTGCTGGAAGTGTAAGTGCCTAGAAGAAAATAAAACGGGGCCTGGAAATAGAAAGATCCAGGAGTGGCCTAGAGGGGCTGCCTAAGTGGTCAGGGCTGTGCCTCTGTATCATGTCCTGCTGGCTCTTGGTCCCTGGAGTGTTGTATGCAAGTGCCACCATGTGCAAAAGCCACAGTTGGAAAAACAGAATGAGGGTGCTGAGGGCTTATTATTTTTCTTATAAATTAGGGACTTGTAGTGACATGGAGCCCCTGGTTCATTGTCTTGCTACTGAAATTGGCATGGCTCTTTTGGGCAGTGAAGGCTCATTTGTGCATTTAAAACTCTGTGACCCTTGAGAGACCCTCTCTCCCTTGAGAGAATATTGACTTAATTTGTCTCTAGAGTCATAATGAAAGATACTGCCACAGGCTACTGGAACTCTAGGTCCCTTGGGAGGCAGCCTGGCACCAGGCAGAGGTTTCCAGACTTTTTGTAAGCAGCAGAAACCTTTGTCCCAGATGGAATCTTACTGGAAACCCCAATCTAAAAAATAAATGAGCTAAAAGCAGAACCGTCGTGGTTGCCAGGGCCTAGAGGAAGGGGGAATGAGGATTCTTTTGTGGGTGATGAAACTATTATGGAATTAGATTGTGGTGATGGATGCACAACACTGAGAATATACTAAAAGCTACTGAACATGGGTGGCTCAGCTCACACCTGTAATCCCCAGCACTTTGGGAGGCCAAAGAGGGAGGATCACTTGAGCCCAGGAGTTGGAGGCTACAGTGAGGACTCATCGGCCTTTTCCCGAAATCTGCAGAGGAGGCCTGAAAGTTATTATCCTTGGCCAAGGGGAGGCAAGGGGGCCACAGGAGAAGGAAGAACAACTTCTAATGGCCCTGGAGTTTAGTGGCTGCCCAGTCCCAGTTCAGGCCAGGGCTCCAGGTGTGTCCCCAGCTCCCAGGTCCCAGATCGAGGGTGAGCTCCCAGGTAAAAGCCCCTCACCATCCATCCACAGCACCACACACAGGGCTGCTGCGTCACCAGCTGTTGGGCCACTGTTCCAGCCATGTGGCTGTGCTTTCTGCTTCCCACCCTCGTGGGGTCTCTCTCTGGGGTGGCCTTTTGTGGGCCAACAGGCTGGCGGGAGCCAGGGCAGAGCCCCCGCTTTGACCGTCCTGGAGACGTGGTGGTTGGAGGCAGCTTCTCCATCTTTCACTTCTACAATGTCACCCTGTTCGATTTCACTGTCCCGCCAGCCGGGTTGGCATCTTCCAGGTGAGTGGCTGCTGGGGTTGGTGGGGCCCCTGAAGACCGAGGGCACCTCCAGAGCTCTCCTCCGAGGCCTCAGGCAGTGGCTGATTCTCAAGGTCGTCCTTTCTATCTGATTCCAGGTCAGTTGTTCCCCAGGTCCAGCCTCTGCCCTTTTCTCCCTTTGCTTTCTTGTCTGTTTTCTGTCTGAAACATGGTTTCCTCCTTGTGTCTGCCCTGCATAGACCCCACAGGTCAGGCAGGGATTCTTGTCTCTCCTGTCCACCGCCAACCCTTGGTGCTTAGAATAGCACCAGGCACACAGTGGGTGTGTTTATTGAATGACTAAGTGTTGGTGGAATGAACGAATCTCTTCCTGAGTGGGTTGGCCCCTGGGCTTCCTGTACCACGTGCCAGTCTCCCGTTTCTGTACCGTCTTCTCAATGTGCCTTTCTTGACATCAGGAGCTCCTGACAGTCCTTTTGGCTGTTTTTTTTTTTTTTAATGCAATGACTATGTTTACCTTTATTGAAAAATTGCCAAAGTGTTTTTCAAAGTAACTGCACCGTGTTTCATTCCCACCAGACATGCAGGAGACTTCCTATTGTCCCACATTCTTGCCATCCATTGGTATAGTCACGTTATTCTTTCTAATCAATGAATAATAATTGTATGCATTTTGGGGGCACAATGTGATGTTCTGATATATGTATATAACATGGAATAATCAAATCAAATTAATAACATCCATCACCTTATATACTTATCATTTCTTTTGGTGATGCAAACATTTAAAATATATTCTCTTGAGATTTTGAAATAGACATTAGTTATTATTAACTATACTCACCATGCCATGCAATAGATCTTGAAACTTATTCCTCCTGTCTTATGGAAACTTGGCACCCTTGGACCAACACCTCCCCATCCTCCCACCCCTTTGCCTGTTCTGATTGATGCTGCACCTAACACGTTGTGCACAGTGTTCATGGGCGTGGTCACCCCCCTCAAGTCACTGGCCCATAGTCACTGGCCACATCTGCACCACAGCAAACAATCTACATGGCTTCTCTTTCCCTCAGCGTCTCCATGTGGGGATACCAGGTGGCCCAGGGGTTCGTCTTTGCTGTTGAGGAGATCAGCAGAGACACCCACCTGCTTCCTAACCTCAGGCTGGGCTTCTCCATCCAGAATTCGGGGGACTCAGTGCACGGAGCCCTCCATGAGACCATGGGCTTTCTCTCAGGGTAGGAGGAGCCCATCCCCAACTACACGTGTGGGCTCAGCCCTCCCCGGGCTGCCCTGGTCGGAGACACGCAATCAGTGGTTTCCATCCCCATGGCCAGGCTTCTGGGGGTCTACAAATTTCCCCAGGTGAGTCATCCACAGCTTTTCCTGTCACAAACAATGAAGATGGTAACAAGGACAGTAGTGACCGGTAATGTTGAGATGCTGCTAGGGGCCTAGGTTCCCTGCGAAAGCTCCACGGGCCTGACACTGCTCTCTTCCTCGAGATAACCCTGTTTCGGGAGCACTGTAATTCCCAGTGCTCTGATGATGACACTGAGGTTTAGAGAAAAATCAGTGACGGGTCCCAGCTCATCTAGCTGGGAGGTGCTGGAGCTGGGATTTGGATCTGGGCCGTGGGCTCCTGCCACTAGCTCTGTCTCTTCCCCGCTGATGCTTCCTGAATCTCAGGTCCTCAGTGTCAACCCCACAATAGTGGCTGTGTCCAAGGCCCACCTTTTCTTTTCTGCTTATGTTTTTATCAGGTTAACTGAGATACGATTTGCTTACCATACAACTCATTCAAGTGATTCAGTGCAGATAGTACATGCAGAGCTGTGCAACCATCACACAGTCAGTTTGAGAACATTTTCATCACCCCACAAAGAAGCCCCAACTGCACTAGCCACCACTTCCCATCACCCCTACCACTGATCTGTGTTCCGTCTCTGTGGATTTGCTTGTTCTGGACATTCCTATAAATGGGATTAGACACTAAGTGGTCTTTTGTGACAAGCTTCTTTTACGGAATGTGATGTTTTCAAGTTTCATCCACATAGCCTGTGTCAGACTTTTGTTCCTTTCCGTTGGTGATTGATATTAATATTCCAGTGCACGCACACACTACATTTTGTTTCTCCATTCCTCAGGTGACGGACATTTGAGCCGTTTGCAGCCTTTGGCTATTGTGAATAACGCTTCTCTGAACATCCATGCAGTGGCTGTTCGGCTCTCTTGGGTGTACAGGTAGAATTCCTGGGTCAGATGGAAAGTCTATGCTTAACTGTTGGAGGATCTGTCAGTGTTTTCCAACATGGCTGCACCATTTTACATTCCCACTAGCACTGTATGACAACTCCATTTTACATTTACTAATTTTTGACTGTGTAACCTATAAATTTGGGTGAATTCCTCTATCTTTGAGTGCCTTGAATTTACTAGGTTTCCCGGCCTGGTGTGGGAGGACTTTCTACCTGTGTAGCTGGGGCTCTGTAAGTCACAGATCAGGTTTGAGGCGCGTTTCCTGGGGAGCTTTCTGGGTGCTGGGACTGCAGAGCAAAGCCCAACCTTTGCTCCTCCTGGCAGGTTGTCGGGCGGAGGGGATTTCTTCTCAAGTGAGACGCTTCGGGTGTGTGCTTGATCGCACAATCAGTCTGTTTCTATCCTGAGGAGAAGGGGACTGACTGTGAAGAACCTCTGCAAATAACCACATTGCTGTCAGAGGTGTTTTAATCCCAAATGATCCAGCCAACCCAATTTGTCCAGGGATTTACTCTAATTACCTCCACCTTGGATTCTTATGTAAAATGCTTCTGAGCTGGAGGTTTCTGTGAGGAGGTTGTTTTATTTCTTCTTCTTTTCCTTTTAAATTTAAGCACACTTAAAGGATTAGAAATTCTACTTCTTGGCCAGGCGCGGTGGCTCACACCTGTAATCCTAGCACGCTGGGAGGCCGAGGCGTGCTAGGAGCTCAGGAGTTCGAGACCAGCCTGAGCAAGAACGAGACCCTGTCTTTACTAAAAATAGAAAGAAATAAATTGGCCAACTAAAATATATAGAAAAAATTAGCTGGGCACGGTGGCGCCGGGGCTGTGTAGCTGGGGCTACCCAGGAGGCTGAGGCAGGAGGATCGCCTGAGCCCAGAAGTTTGAGGTTGCTGTGAGCTAGGCTGAAGCCACAGCACTCTAGCCCGGGCGACAGAATGAGACTCTGTCTCAAAAAAAAGAAACCCTACTTCTTGACCATAACTCAAGAAACTCTTGTCTTCCTATATGTGTAGGGTTGCCAGGTAAAATACAGGACTCCCAGTTAAATTTGGATTTCAGATAAACAATGAATAGTTTTTGTCCCAAATATTGCATGGGACATACTTATACCAAAATATTATTTGTTGTTTATGCTAAATTCAAATTTAACTGAGGATGCTGTATTTTTTCCAAAATCTGGCAGCCTGATGAGATTGAGTCAGCCTAATCCATCTGCATGAGTGGATCCGACTGGCTGAGACAGGGTGACCCGCAGGTAACCCAGGTCTTTACTGCCCTCTGGTGGGAGGAGCATGTTTGGCACTCACACAAGGGGCATGAAAGACCTTTATTCCCCACAGACACCCACAGACCGAGCAGCTTCTGTCTGTACTTCGGCCAGGGCCCAAAAGCAAACACACATACAAAACTCCGCTGGCCCTAGTTTCACAGAGCTCTTCTCTCTTCTGGGGCACGTGGAGTGGTCTCTTCATTGGCAAATAGACAAACACGCCAACACTGACTGACCAGATTCCCTGTCATCTCTTGGGCCACAGAGGTCACTAAACAGCCAGACCACGTGAGCAGGTTCCAGATGGTTGCCAGGGCCAGTGGAGAACCACCTCTCAGCTCCGTGCAAGACAGAGCTCAACTCAGAACACCGCCTGGTGGGAAACAGAGATGTGGAACATGACGTGAGGTGGGCAAAGAGGAGGGACACGGAGAGAAATGAAGGTCAAGTTCACCTGCCCCTGGGCTGTATTGAAGGAGCCACAAAGGAGCCCCTGGGCTTATCCAGGGGGCAAGGGGCACAGGAGCATCATTTCCAGAAACTCTCATGCAAACTCTCCTGCAATGAGGGATGGACCCTCAGTGACACAGTTTATCCAACTAGTAAATGAGGAAACGGGGGAGGGGGAAGCTGGTCCAAGCGTCTAAATTTTCAAAAATGTAATCTAGATGGTTCTATGGTGCGCTAGGACCTTGCTACTGCAGAGTGTCGACCGCAAATCATCATCAGCTGGAAGACTGTCAGGGCTGCGAACCCTGGGGTCCTAGCCCAGCCTCCTGAGCAGAGCCTCAACAGGGCCCCACGCTGACAATGGAGACGTACTGGGCGGGCAACCCGATGGCCGCTCGCTTCTGAGAGACGATCGCACCCCAGGCTCCGATCCCCCGTTGCCTGCTGGGGGTGTTGATGGGATGTGGAGCTTTCAGTAGCAAAACTAGGAAACCCGTCAAGGGCAACCTGGGATGAGGGGTCGCCCTTGCTGTGTTCTCACTCTGCCCACTTTGCCCCATTCCACCCTGACCGTCACCCGTGCCTGAGTTCCCAGTTCTCACCCTCTCCTACTGCCCTGGCCCTTCCCTCGCAGGTCAGCCACTCAGCCACCCTGTCCAGCCTCGGTGACAAGACCCAGTTCCCGTCCTTCCTTCGGACCCCGGCCAGTGAACCCGTGTCCTCTCACGCACTGGCCCAGCTGGTGCTCCACTTCCAATGGTTCTGGGTGGGCGTTTTGGCACAGGACGATGACTTTGGGCAGCAGAGCAGCTCTCTGGTGACCCGGGAGCTGGGCCAGGCTGGAGTCTGCATCGAGTTCCACCTCCACATCCCCTCCCTACAGTCCCTGGAGAAGATCAACACCATCGTTCACAAGATGGAGAACTGCACCGCCACTGTCGTTCTGGTCTTCCTGAGCAACTCGAATTTCCAGCTCATCTTGCAGCTCTTGCTGGGCCGTGGCACCATGGGCCAGGTCTGGGTCAGCCGAGATACTCTGCACATAGCCTTAGCCCTGACCGCGCCAGGAGTCTCCCAGATCCTGCAGAGCTCCTTCAGCCTTCTGCAGCACACCAGCCTGGCCCCTGGGCTCCTTGAGTTCCTCTCTAACCTGCACCCCGCCAGGACCCCAGAAGACATGTTCATGAAGAGGTTCTGGGAGGTCACCTTCAGATGCACATGGCCCTGAGGGAGCCAGGGGCCAGTGGGAAACAGCACAGTGCCAGCGGGGGGAGTCCGGTTCTGCTCTGGGAATGAGAGTCTGCCAGGCCAGGAGCATCCTTTCCAGGAAGTGATTAAATTAGATATTGCATACTCGGCAGTTTACAGCATCGCCCACGCCCTGCAGGATCTGGTGGCCTGTGAAAGTGAGGATGAGGTGTGTGCAGACACTCGGCACTTCCAGCCATGGCAGGTGAGAAAGGTGCGGAGTGGACAATTTGGGGAAGGTCAGAGAGCCAGGCACTCAGCCTGGGCTATGGAGGTAGGACAGAGACAGTGCTCCTCAGGGAGGAGGCCTTATGCTCACAGCCCTGAGCATCTCAGCCGGAGCACTGGATGAAGAGTCCTAAGTCCACCCTAGCTGTCTGACTTCAGATGAGTCACGTCCGTGTGGCGTTGCTCTATTCAGCAAATACACAATGCCTAGTTAAATTTGAATTTCAGATAAACAGCAAACAATTTTTCATATGAGTATATACCAAATACTACATAGTATATACTTGTACTAAAAGGAGTTGTCCTTTTACCTGAAATTGAAATTCACCTGGACCTCCTGTATTTTCTCTGGCAACTCTACTTCTTGAATCTCAATAAGCTCATCTCAAAATAGGAGAAAGAAAGGTCCAGTCACAGGGTTGCTGGGAACCTTAAGTCGGATGATGATGCAAAAGCCCTTTGTACACTAAAAATTCCTTGCAGATGGGAGGTAACCCACACAGACCCACTGGCACCCTGGGTGAGGCTAACCTGTTCCTGTAGTTGCTGGTGACTGGGGAACAATCAAGGCAGAATTGTCATGCTTGCATCTCTGGGCCCCAGTTACTTCATTTGTAAAACACAGCATATGTTAATTCTACCTCTTGGAAGGTTGTGAGCTAATATACATAAAGCACTTAGAACAGAGCCGGGCAGGTGGTAAGCACTGAATTGTATTCTCTTATTATTGTATCTCAAGCCACAATCCAACTGAAGGGTTAGTTCTGTGTTATCTGCACACCTGGGGATCTTGACTCCCAGCACAGCCAGGTTAGCCTGTCAGCAGGAGCCCGTGGTGCCT
Organism: Lepilemur septentrionalis; assembly: GCA_963573855.1. Classification (NCBI taxonomy): domain Eukaryota; kingdom Metazoa; phylum Chordata; class Mammalia; order Primates; family Lepilemuridae; genus Lepilemur; species Lepilemur septentrionalis. The sequence goes on from CAUYMX010125153.1 coordinate 12,046, forward strand.
GCAGGGGTGGCCAACCCTGGCCCTCCTCCAGGGAAGAGCTGGGGAGAAGATGATTTCCTCAGAGACCCCAGCTGAATGCTTCATTTTCACATAGGGTTGCCAGATCTAGCCAAAGAAACACAAAATACTTGATCAGATGTGAATTTGAGAGTTACAATGAATCATTTTTTTAGTGTAAGTATGTTCCCAATATTGCATGAGACATTCTTAAAAGTTATTAGTAGGCCGGGTGTCTGGCTCACGCCTGTAATCCTAGCACTCTGGGAGGCCAAGGCGGGAGGATCGCTGAAGGTCAGGAGTTCAAGACCAGCCTGAGCAAGAAGGAGACCTCATCTCTACTAAAAATAGGAAGAAATTATCTGGACAACTAAAAACATATAGAAAAAATTAGCCAGGCATGGTGGCACATGCCTGTAGTCCCAGCTACTCAGGAGGCTGAGGCAAGAGGATCACTTGAGCCCAGGAGTTTGAGGTTGCTGTGAGCTAGGCTGATAATACGGCACTCTAGCCCGGGCAACAGAGTGAGACTCTGTCTAAAAAAACAAAACAAAACAAGTTATTTGTTGTTTTTCTGCAATTCAAATTTCACTGGGTGACCTGTATTTTATCTGAAAGGCAACCCTATCATGTGGCTTTTCTCACTATCATTTTGTTGATAAGAGGAGGTCGTGGGCCAGCTAAAGTTTCCCGGAGAGGGGCCTCCTGTGTCTGTGTGGGAAGACCCTCCTGCTCATGTCGCTTAGCTCCAAGTGTGCTCCTGGCCCACACTACCCTGGCAGCTCCGGGACTGAGCACTCAGGAGTCCCCGTGCCCTCCCTCCGCATTGCAGACCAGGGCGCATCCTGATGAACGTACCCTCTCTACTAACAGACAGGATCTAAGAGCCCTTTCCCACCACCGCTAACTGTGCCTCTGCACACCTTCTGCCAGTAGCCTTGGATATGCTCAGTGTTTGATCTGTGGCTTCTCCTATCCAATATTCCTAGTGGTGACCCCTCCTTCGACCTTTGCAGCCGCTCTAAGAAAAAGGCTCATAGGCATTTGTTCTCTCTGATCATTTCCCCAGAACACAGAAACTGGTGAGCACTCCAGCCTTTCAACAGCCAGGCTGCCAGGCCGGTTATGAGCAGCATTAAGTGTCTGAAACATTGTGGCTTGTTAACTTTACTCATCAAGCATGTAATCTTCACAGAGCCTCTGCCCTTCCGTCTTCTGATGGTAGGAGGGAGAGGAAGCTCACAGGGCACCTTCTCCAGCCACTCAGGGTGCAGGTGAAAGACTGCGGCCGAGTTGAAAAGGGATCTCTCAAGAGATGTGGTGCTGGCTGCTGAGGTTACCATGGAAGGTGAGGCCATGGAAGGGGATGTTTTCATTAGCTTCACTCAGGTTTCCTGGGCCTCTACTATGTGCCAGGTGCTACTCTAAGGACAGAAGATACATATGGTTGTGAGCAGGATGGACAATGATGTTTGTTGACTTTTCAGCAGGTGAGACAGATTAAAAAATATTTGAGTAGGGCTATGTCTACACTGTGAGCTCTGAGGAAGTCAGAGTGAATGACGAGGTGGGGAGTGAGCGAAGGGAATGGGACGTTCTCTCTCTGAGGACAGATCTGAGCTTCGGTCTGGAGGATTAGAAGCAGCCAGCCATGGGAAGGGAGTGGTGGCATTCTAGCTGGAAATAGCATGTGGAAAGGCCCTGGCATGGGAAAAGCCAGCTGGTGGGGCCAAGGGGTGTGGAAGACTTGGGTAAGGGATCGGGTGTCTAGGGGGGCAGGGCCGGTCTGTGCAGGCCCTGCCAGCGTTGGGAGGCGGAGGGTGGGAGTGTATAGTTAATCATAGTCCCCAGAGCCAGGGCTGCACTGTTCCTTCCTCCACTGAAAAACATGAAAAGTTCAACTTTTGCCTTGGTATAAACATGAATATAATCTGGGCTGGATTAATGACTATATGTTCATTATTACTTTATTATTTTCCTCTGATTTTACAAGAAGTTAAAATCAGAACATTTTCATGAGCCCCTGCAGATGTCATGGGCCCTGTGCCTCCTATGCCTAATGGCCTGAGGCATTTTGGCCAGAACCCAGAGACTGGTCCCTGCCAACCTACCATGTCACCCTTCCATCCCCAGCTTCTTCGACCCCTCAGGAAGGTGTATTTCAAGACCCCTGATGGGACAGAGATCATGTTTGATGCCAATGGAGATTTAGTTACAGAATTTGATATTCTACGTGGGCAGAAGACTGCAGAGGGCCCATTCCACTTTGTCCAATAGGCATGATCAACCCCAGAACCTCACTGGGGGACAGACTGACAATCCACTTGATGAAGGAGGAGCTCCAGGTGAGTACCCTGGGTGCACAAATGACCCTGGTCCTGGTGTATTAAAGTCAGGGCGAAGCACAGAGGCCAGTGGTCCATGTCCTTATTTGAGGCATGGAGCAGATCTGACTCCAGATTGAGTGAGTCATAACTCAGATGCTGTTTAGCCACACTAGACCCTTCTCTGAGGGGAGAAAGCATTTACTCACCACTAAAAATGAAAATACTAGAGCTACAGAAGTTAAATTAGAGTTTGCATCAGGAGTTTCTTGTAGAGTATTTTTTTTTTTTTTTTTGAGACAGAGTCTCACTTTGCTGCCCGGGCTAGAGTGAGTGCCGTGGTGTCAGCCTAGCTCACAGCAACCTCAAACTCCTGGGCTCAAGTGATTCTACTGCCTCAGCCTCCCGAGTAGCTGGGACTATAGGCACTAGCCACCATGCCCGGCTAATTTTTTCTATATATTTTTAGTTGTCCAATTAATTTCTTTCTACTTATAGTAGAGACGAGGTCTCGCTCTTGCTCAGGCTAGTTTCGAACTCCTGACCTTGAGCGATCCGCCCGCCTCGGCCTCCCAGAGTGCTAGGATTACAGGCGTGAGCCACCGTGCCTGGCCTTCTTGTAGAATATTTTTCATCGCGTCTGTATTTAAGGATCTGCTAAGTGGAAAGGCAGATAGTTTACCTGGGAAGATGGCAATACTCTTCACCAAACATTTCCATGGAGATTCTCAGAGGTGGGCAGAATGAGTGTTCTCCTTTTATTTATTAACAAATTCAGTTGCTGTCTTGGGACAGGCGTGTCTAGGTGTCCACTCCAGCCCATAGACACACCCGTCCCTCTGGCCACCATTAGTGGACATGTGGCCCCCTGCACTGCAACCTTGCCTTCCTTGTGCTTGGGGGCGCCTGCAGTGTTGGCCTTTGGGTGTTCCAAGTGAGAATCGGGCTCCCAGCTCTGCACCCCGCAAACCCAGGGGACACAGGATAAGTGTTCAGAGGATTCTCTTGAAGTCCCTTCCAATGGGCTTGAGCTGGGAAGGGCCTTCTTCTCCCTTCTGAGGGTGGGAGAAATCTAGCACTCCACACTTCCCTCCAAGACATTCTCACCCCTTCCTCCCTCTGACACTTGCTGGAGGTGGCAGGGAAGCTGAGGAAGGTAGAACCGCTCCTTGTTAGGTCCTGTGTAGATGGGAGGGCCATGGGTGGTACAATGCAAGGTTGTGGTGGGGAAGGGGCAGGGTCAGCACCTGTGATTCTTGATGCAGGAGTCTCAGAGAGACTGGAAAGGCGCCATTTCACACTGAGACTAAGCTTTCCCACCATCAGCCAGGTGAGCCAGGTGGAGCCCCTCCCAAGGGTTTACTCATTTGCTACATTTATGGGAGCCTCTCCAGTCTGCCTGCTCTATTTAACTGCGATGATGTTTCCCCTGAAAGCAGCCTCATCCTGTGGGTCGAAGGACACTGGATTGCTTCTCTGGGCTGGTTCAGGACAGGACATGTGCCCTGTGCCCCTGGGCCAGTCACTGATCACACCCCTGCTGGTCTGTCCCCAGGTCCCCAGCTCTGTCTGCAGCAGGAGTTGTGCTCCAGGGTTCAGCCAGATCCCCCAACTGTGCTTCCCACATTGCTGTTTCGAGTGCAGCCACTGCCTGGAGGGACAGTTTGCAGACCAAATAGGTGAGGGCTTGTGGAGGCTGAATCCTGAGGGGCTGTCAAAGCACCCACAGCTGCAGTGGACACCAGGTCATCTCTCAGCCATGCTTGAACAAAGCAGTTCTTGGAACACCTGTTCTCACACGGATTGTTTCCTGTTGATCGGCCTCAAGACACCTTGTGACTTGCAAACAAGCCAGGGTGCCTTGACCCGC
>CAUYMX010125154.1:0-45375 GCA_963573855.1 Lepilemur septentrionalis
AGAAGATTAGTTTAAAATTATCTCTAGAGAATTTAAAACAATAATAGGGATGTGAATGCAGACTAAAACAAACCAAGGGCTACCATAGATGTATTAAAAGATTCATGATATGTAAATTACACTTCAATAAAGAAAAAAAGATTATTGTTTGATGAATTGGGGACAATGATAGCACTAATGGCAATGTCTGGACACATCCTTTCTTACTCAGCTTGTCCTGAGGTTGCCCCTTCCTCTCTCCCGGCTCCTGCCCCTTCTCTCGCCTCTGCCTTTGTGCCTGTGCTCCTGCTCCTCCCTTGTGCTGCCATGTTGGCCATCCAGAGCTCTCAGTCCAAAGGGCCCTTTAGATCCCCGCTTTCCCCAGATGCTTTCTTTAAAACTAGCATTTCCACCTTTAATTGCCAGGCCAATATTATCTGTAAAAGTGCCCATCATTTTAAGAAGGATTTCTATTAGTTTCCCAAGACACTAATAGTTATTCTGAGAAAGACATTGGGTTTCATGAACAAATATCTTTGGGGAATGTTGAGTTAAAGGAAAAAGGGTTGTTTCTTTCTTTTGCAGGACTTACTAGAGCCTTTAATATACTATAGTGCTTTGTGAATCTCTCGATAGGAAGACATAGTATGTAGATTTTTCCAAAGTCCCTTGGTTTGCCTCCAGTAATGGGAGTGTTTAATGCAAGGATTCATGGGAGAATATGGAAAACATGAATCTTTCTAAAAATTATACAGTCACACTGCTGGAGCTTATGGAGATTGAGATATTATTCAAGAACTGAAAAGCTCCAGTGAGGTTCCAAGTTGCTCAAATCCAGAGTTCACAGACTCTGGTGTCCTCTTATAGATATTAATAGGGCTCACATACTCACTGGAATATACTCCTGTGCTACTACCATGCTCAGTTCTCTATCTCCAATTCAAATTCATGAGAAAGTTAATTTGTCTGAATCAGCTAACAACTGTTGTCTCTGGTTGGCAGAGTCTTGTGCCAGGCTGTGATAAAGACAGCTTAAAAGAATGTGAATGTGCTCCCCTTTGGTCTCTAATGCAATCAGGAGTCCCTGCTGTGCAAAGTCAGCCTTGGCACCACTTCCCTAGAGCAGGGGCTGTGTGCCAGGCAGCTTCAGCTAGAGGAAGAGCCAGGAGAGTCTGTCTCGTGAGTGACATATACCTAGGATAGTTCAACCCTTGAGGACTACATACATGCATCCTTCTTTTTCCCTCTCTATTCATTCCCGAAGATACCACAGCTAATATGGTCTATCATGCCTACAAGTACAAAGGCACTTACCTCCACATGAGAAGCAGCACAAAGTCATGGCAAATAATGTGTGCAGAGTCTCAGTTGTCCTGAAGCCTCGTGTGATCATCAAGTCCACAGTCTCTCCTGCTGATTTGCTTAAAGCAAAGGGTCTCATCCTTACAAGGGTCTGTGCATTATGGCCTCAGTGTAGAAAGGCATGTCTTATCTCTGATGGTGAGTGCATTGATTGCTTAGCATCTGGATTAGTGGGCATCTGGATAGCTACTTGCAAGTGTGTAGCAAATTGTCATGATCAAACACAGCTTTTCAGTCAAGGCAAGAAATTGCTTTCTAGGTTTAAAGGAAGGAAAGATGAATTATATTGTAAATTCTCCCATAGATGAGTGCTTCACTTTGGAGCTTGCTGTCAGGAGTTCAGATTGGTCAAAGGCATCTTTGCTTCTTTAAATCCATGTGGCCTCAGCTGACTCTCTAGGATACATGCTGCCAGAGAAAACTCAGATGCCCATCATGGGCTCTCTTTTTCAAAACAAAGTCAACCAACTCAGCATTCCAGCTTTGTAAAAGCAAATTTTCTATTAGTCTTAGTTTGAGAGGAGTTGGAGAATGTGGTCATATGTGTGGATGGAGTTCACTTCAAGCTTCAACCACCATATGTGTCATAAACTGCCTGTCCCTGGCTTCATTATGGGATGTTTAGTGGAAGTGGTGGGTAAATTAGCATCAAATACTGATAAACACAGGCTGGGACGAGGAAAGCTGTCTAGGGCAGCAGAAGTCAGCACTCCTGGCCAGGGGATCGAAGGCATTTTGACCATCGCTTATCCAGCCTGGCTGGTGTCAGTGTCTGAAGGGTCTGATTCGTGGGTGCAGGTATGGCAAAAGTCAGCTTTGAGGTTTTACTTATACATGACCTAAGCGATGGTGATTCTTGGTGGATTCTTTGGATTAAGTATATATCTGGTGGAAACCATATAGCATAGTTGAAGGTGAACACATTTGGGGATCAGACAGACCTGAAATTGAATTTTGATTTTGCTACTTACTAGATGTTTTCCCTTACACTTATTTTTGCATAAATCTCTAAATGGCTCAATATCCTTATCTGTGAAAAGAATATAATATTAATAATACCAACTTCTCAGGTTTTACCGTGTATAGTACAAGACAACGTATGCAAAGGTTTAGAAAAATACCTGGCACCTCATTGTCTCTCAGTAAACTTCTCTATTTTCTAATCAGAGTATAGGGCGATTTGCCTCTTAGTTAACAAAACCAGTGGACTTACTTACACAGGCACATGCATCTCTTCCCACCCTTCCTCCCCTGCTTCATTCCCTGTTCCCTTTTGTTAAGCAGAGGAAAGAAAATAATTTTCCGCAGGTGATGGAGAGGCAGTTGTAGCAAGAAGCTCAAAACTGCTTGGTATGTTTCACCTTTTCTTTTGGGTTCTTACAATTCAGTTATTGCTGGCTCCCTCTTGCTTACCTTAGGAGTATATCCTCCTCTCCACCATCCACTGACTTTAAATTGCCCCATTCCAGGTGTGGATATACTCCAAACTCAATTTTGAACTTCTACTTATACATGACCTAAGCAGACATTCTATGACAAGGCATCTTTTCCAAGAGAATAAAAATCCTTTCTCTTGATTGTCTTGGCACAGCTGAAGCAGCTGGAATTTTCAAGCACTACCAAGTATTAGAGGAGAGCAAATAGGAAATAAAAACAAAAGGATAAAATTAGTTGGTTTACATACTTCGGATTTCTGATCCTCGCCCAGTGAGTTTGCACTCAAGGTTTTCAGGCCCTGTTTGTTGATCCTTCCTGATAATCAACACTCTAGCCGTGTGTGTGGGGAGCATCGGTGGGGTGGAGGTGGGGACAGAAGGGGGGGTAACAGCATGTGTGTGGTGGGGGGATTGGCACAACTTTACAGGCTTGTGCTCCTTATCCTCACATCCTTGTTTCTCTTCCTTTGGAGGGGACAACTAACACCTGCCTCCAAGATCTAGCACTGCTACTTTCCTGCTTTGTTTGCAGTCCCCTGAGGGTTCAGGCTTCCAGTTTAAAAGCCAGTCCATTACATCCCCAACTAGTTAAAGCCAAGAGTGACTTAGCCAATAGGTGATCTTCTACCCCTTTCACATAGGGAGGAGGCTTCCTTTTGTAAGCTCTGATGAGATAACAGTTATAGTGTCCATGTAGTGACAATATCCACACACAGCAGCTATGCCTTTCTCATGATCTCTCAAGTGGCTGGCAAAGGATAACATAGAGGAATCCAAATGTGGAGTCCAGTCAGAGGAGAGGCTGGCAGGGGTTAGGCCAGAAGGTCAGAGATTCTCTGGAAAGCTGAGGTTGAAGAAAAACCTGGACTTGAAGGTCTGTAGACAGACAGGCCACCCCCAGGATTGTAGGTTGTCATCCAGGTGTGCAGGGGCTAAAAAATGATTATCCCCAAGTTAGAGAGCAGGTGCCTGGGAGCCAGACCATGCCTGAGCCTCACTTGATGGTGTGGAGGGGCTTCTATAGGGTCGGCAAATCTGGTCTTTGTGGGCACAGGCCGTGGTGGGGCTGACCTTGAACTTGCAGCACGTAGAGGTTTCTAGAGGCAACTGGGGAAGGAGTGCAGTGGTAATAACTGGACCTCTCTCTTTTGTTCTTACTCTTAGTTCTCTGTGATTCTCTCTAGAAAAAGTTCTAACCTTTTTTCTCTTTTCCCAGCTCTTCCTTAGGTCTGGATGAATGAGAATACCTTTGGTACCTATTAAAATTACAGTTTCCTGGGACTTATCCCAGTGATTCCATTTCATTAGGTTTGGGCTGGGCCCAATAACTGAAATTTTAACAGCCACACCAGTTGATTCTGGAACAAGGGTCTGAGGACTCCACGTGACAAACATTGCTTTAGAGTACTATGTAAAATCTAGAACTGGATTTTATTTGAAGAGTATTGAAACAACCTGTTTGAAGAATATCTAGATGCCATTGATAACTGTTGGCTAAAATGAGCTTGCTGTTGCCTTTCTGACTGCATCATGGGCAATAGCCAGGAGCTAAAACTGATGTAAGGAAAAGCTATATTTCATCATATGCATGCATGTAGAGATATATAGTTCATGGCACTTCTCTTACCTGTGTGCACACAACGTAATTCATTTTTCTTGACTCTAAGTAGCAAGAATTGTCATTCAGGGATTAAACTCATTTCTATAAATTGATACTGGTTGCTGCTGCTCTTGTATGGATTGAAATGAACAACCAGAAATGTTGATGTTTCTCTGTTTGTGTCATTATTGCTACAATGTGATACCCCCTCCCCACAACAACTCTAAAAGCCTTTGCAATGTTTTTTTCTAATGAGGATATGAATAGCAAATGTTTACAAGATATAGAGATGATGTATCCACAGGGCCTCAAAATTTAACTATTTCTTTTTTCAGTCATAGAGCAGAAGGAATGTTTGAGGAGACTCAGTTGACTCTCTTCAAATACATGATGTGCAGCATCTGGCTTCCTTGCTTGTGACATTTGCTGAGGATGATTCTGGAAAGTCAGGGCTCTTCTGGAAGGGTATGTTGCTGCTACAGCCAGAGATGATAGTGCTGCGGACAGGTTGTGCTGATTCTGGGTTAGCCTTGGGCTTTATGTCTGCATTCTTGTTAATTTTTAAGGTCTCTGTCATTATGTTTAGAGATAATTTGTTATGTGGTTGGAAAAGGCCAGTACTACATATATATTTAGTGGTGGTCTGATGTCTTGGATCTTGCTTCTGTCCATCACTGGCTAGCTGTGTGATTCTAGTCAAGACACTGAATCACTTAGTCCTGGGTTTTCTCATCTTTAAACTGAGGATGGTACTTATCTTACCTTCAACATCTTTGGCAGGATCAAATGAGGAACCGGGTGGGAAATTCTTGGGGAAACATAAACTTGATCCAAATTCAGACAGTACAATTATTTTAGGCCTGGTTTTAATTGACACTCATGGTGAGAAAATGCATCACAATCTTTATATTGATGCCTAACGTCCAGAAACCCAGTTCAAAACAAACACTATTTTTATAAAATTTTAAAAATAAAACCCAGCAGTATTTGTACTTTCCTCTCTTCTTAACAATGATTTATTTCTTGTTTTTCAGAACATGTGATACCTAGGAATCTCTCATCTGATGAACTCAGTGTATGCATGAATCTATTTATCTATATCAAAGACATAGGAAGTGACCCGTAAAATCTAAGGAACATTGAAGAATCATAACTCTAGAGAGAGCAGTGGTTCCAATGGTGACAGCAGAAGTTAGGAACTTGCTGTGGATTGCCAACATTGTCATTGGTCATCTGAGGTGTCCAGTACCATGGGATATTTACAGCAGGAACCATAAAACCATTTATCAGCTGGGTGAGAGGTGGTTTCACACATACCCCTTAGGCAATTAAGTCTGCAACTGAGCATATACTAAGCATAGATCAGTAAACTGAATGTCACAACATCTGTCCCATCACTAGGAAATAACTGTCTTAAAAATAGGTGGTTTAATGCATTTGTCAATATCTGTACAGTTCAATTACATTAATATTAGGATCATCCAGGGAAGAGGAATTAAAATGCTGCTACTAGACATTTTAACAATGTTGATTCTGCCGACCCATGAGCATGGTATGGTTTTCCACCTGTTTATGTCCTCTGCTATTTCCTGTTTCATAGTTCTCCCTGTAGAGGTCTTGTACCTCCTTAATTAAATATATTCTCAGGCATTTTATTTTCTTTGTTGCTATTGTTAAGGGTATTGAGTCTTTGATTTTATTCTCAGTTTGACTGTTGTTGGCACATAGGAATGCTACTGATTTCTGTATGTTGATTTTGTAACCAGCATGTAGTTTATTGAGCATAAAGCTATAGGCCAAGAGTTTTATAGGCATGAATATTTAATCCTCCAATGATGCTGAGGTACATACTATTTTTCTAATTTTATAGATAAGAAAACTTAGTGATGGAGATTTTGAGTAACATGCCAAGGGTCAAAAACTAGGAAGTAGTAGAGGTGGATTTCAAACTCAAGTGCATCTGATTCTGAAGTGTATGGTTTTAATGTTCTGGACTTTTGCCATTTCTTAGTTCCTTCTGCAGAGAAAGCAAATGAAACTCAATAACCTAGAGACTGAAAGTGATGATTGTTTGATTTAAAAGGTGACAAACTTTCAACTCAGTGAAGTACCAATGTCTCTTTTTTGCAAACATCAAGAAAATTAGTATGATCATATTTTGGGCCAAAAAAAAACATTAACCAGTCCTGAAAGTAGAAATTGTGTATTCTCTGACTCTCTTCAATAAAAGTTATAATTTTATGTAGTGGGATCAAAATGTTGTACACTTCAACTGAGATATGTACAAATCATTATTATTTTCATTCCTTTGACTTAACTTGCTATGGATTCTACCATGCCTTCTGGTGGTGGGAAAATTGTATATTTTTCAAATAAAGATAATTTAGTACCTTCTTATTAAAAACCCACCTCTTTTTTCCTCCTCCTTTACCTCTTCCTTCCCAAGATGGGATCTTGGTGCAGGGAAGCCGACATATCTTGGGTTTTAGAAGAAGGTGCTTTGGCCCACATGCTTTCTTAGCACTGCTGCTGTGTCTCTCCCTTCCTTTATTCTGTCCTCACTGCTCATGGGTCTATAGCTGGTGTAAGTTAGATCAGTTTTCTCAATGAGATGACTGCTTTCATGATACTGGGCCCACTGTGGTCCAGAGGTTCAGTGGACCTATCCATCAAGGTCTTGTAAGGTTCTGGCTTTGGGAGTCAGCATTGTAGCTTTCTGCTATAGAGTTCTGTGGATGTCCCATAGACCAAGAGCACTGCTTCAGGCCAGCTCTCCACCTACCTAAATACACATTCTGCCACTTCTCTTCTACTGTGACCACTCCTTATTAATGTAAAATCATTGCATATTTCTGTAATAGTTTCTGAGAAGTGGAGAATTATGGAGAATTTAAAACTTACAGAAAAGACTAGAGAGCATATTTTTGCATTATCTATTTCTGCTGAATAATTTTAAAGTAAATTATGGATATCATGACATTTTACCCTCAGTATTTAAACACAAATCTTCAAAAATAGACAATTTTCTACATAGTCACAATACTATTATCAGACCTAACAGAGTTAAAATAATTCCCTAATCAGTTACTATCCAGCACATATGAAAAATTTCCAATTTTTCTCAACATGTCTTTTATAGATGGGCCACATATTGCATGGTTATGATGGCTTTTAAGTTTTATTTAATAGAATGGTCCTCACAGTTTTGTTTAATTTATGATATTAAGTTGTTTGAGGGGATCTGCTTAGTTGTCTTGTAAAAGGTATAATTTTCTGCATTTGTCTGATGGCATTCCTCATAAATTTTATGTTTTAAAACTTAGTTGAGGTAATATTTTTAAAAATGTAAACATTATTTTTACTTTAGGGTAGTTCCATATTTACAAAAAAGTTACAGAGATATAATAGTACAGAATTCTTGTATATCCCAAACCCAATTTTTCCTATTTTTGATATCTTGTATTACTGTGGTACCTTTGTCACAACCAACAAACCACTAGGTTATACTTTATTTGCATTTAATATGTTTCTCTTTCTGTTTCAGGATCCCATCCAGCATAACACATTTTATTTAGTTGTCATGTCTTATTTCCATGGTGCAAAAACTGCTGCCATGGCCTGTTTCAAGATCCCAAGAGGTGGAAACTACCTGGCAAAATTCTGGAATATGTAACAATCAGCTTCCCCAATCTGGTAAGAGCTGGCTCCAGAACATGCTGAGTTATTCCCAATTTAATTTGTATGTTTAATATAATTACATTCTAAGCCCCATTATTATATTTTTTTGAAGACAAAGTATAAAATTTACCTGATATTCATTTTGGAAAATAAAATCATGATACTAGCCAGAAAAATTTTGCAAAATAAGTGAGGAGGGAATGTACTACTATATATTAAGGCATGTTTAATATAAAATTACAATAAAAATAATGTGTTATAAGCACAAAAATTAACAGATCTTTGGCTCACAATAAGGCAAGGAATAGATTCTAATATATGTAGAAAATCACTGTGTGATAATACTTAGCTTTACTTTTAGGTGTAGAAATGAAAACTTATATATTGAGCACCATTTTTTAAAACTTAACAAATGAGAAAAGTTTTAAAAGTGTTGATACTCGGTGTTGGAGATTGCATGGTAAAATTAGTGCTTATACATTCTACGGGAGTGTAATTTTTTATGCAACCTTCCTAGAGAAATTAAGAGTCTATACCATTTAATACACAGACTAGTCTCTTTTAAAATATATTTTAAATACATTTTAGTTTAGTGAAAAATTGGAAACAACCTAAATATATATTCTTTTTTGGAGTAATTTTACTTCATGCATCTAAAACCCACTGTAAGGAGCTCAAGTAAGTAGGGAAAGTGATTGGTATAGGCATTTATAGTTATTCCTTGGAATCCAAGAGCAGTCAGTACAACTGGTCCCCATAGAACTAAACAGAAAACTAAAAACTATCTGTATCCAGCACATGTGTATTCTCCATATCTGTCTCTGATAATAAAAGATCTCTTGTGGATTTGATGAGGCTGTAGAGATAAAAATTTTGGTGTTTCTTCAGTTAGGGGTTTCTGAGAAAATCTTATTGAAACCTGGGACCTGACTAAAAGAGCAAACTGTGGAAGGTAATTTAAACTGTGATAACTCCAGAGGTACTTACCCAACTCCAAGTGGACGTGTTTAGATTTCAAGGAGAGGGGTAAAATCTGGGATCTTGGAGATTTCCCTGTGTTGTAAAGGTGAAGACAGTGGTATTATTTTTCCTTTGAATAGATTTATTTGCATTCCAAACGTTAGAGTAGGAACCCAGGATCCTACCCTTGAAGCAAAGGCTTCTCTTCCTCTACAAGGAAGGAGGGGACAATGTACAGTCGTTCAGCGCCCAGATTCATTGTTTTGGATTTCTTTCCCGTAATACCTACCCCATATATTTGTGTAGTATAACATCTAGCTTTCATTACATTGCCCTGGGGTAAGAAATTGAGGCACAGGAGAACCACAAGGGTTATTTGCTATACAGTAAACAGAATTGACTTCTTTGCTCCAAAAACCTGTGTGTGCATTCAGGATAATAGTAAAAACATGGTTATAAAAACTTAGCAGCTTTTTGGATCCATTTTCTAGCTTCTCTCTGCAGCTTTGCTCATTACCTCATACAACTCCAAAATGGCTCTTCCTAGACTCCTGACAGGCTTCCCGGCACCCAAGGCTAAGTAACTCAATTTGCTTAGCTTTTCAATTACAAATTCCCAGGAGTGAGAACCAACTCCAAATCTGTCTTACCATGCAAGGAAAAAGAACACAGACTTTTACAAGAGGAAATGATTGGTTCCTTTAAGACATCCTCCAATAGTATGAAAAAATGATTAAGGTGTACTTAATGCCATGGATTATTATGATGTTTATGAAACTGGGTTTTTAAAGAATATTTAATGAGTCTGGAATGTGTTGATGATATGTGTTCATGCCCTTGAGGGATGCTGGTTTACATTTTTCTTTTCTTATAATATATCTGGTAATATTGGTCTCATAAAATCAGTAGGGAAGTGTTCCCTCCACTTTTATTTTTTCAGAACAGAATGTATAGAATTGGAATAATTTCTTCCTTAAATATTTGGTAGAATTTACCAGTGAAATCATCTGGGCCTGGAGTTTTGCTTGATGGAAAGTTTTTAACTACATATGTAATTTTTTAATAGATGTAGGATGCTTCATGTTATCTATTTCTTCGTGAGTGAGTTTTGAGAGCTCGTGTCTTTCAAGGAATTGGTACTTTATGGAAGTTTTTAAAGGGAAGGAACTTTGGAACTTTAGAATACAATTACGCATCATTCTTATAAATCCTTAACTTTTCCTGTACAGGCTTATTTTAATCCTAAACTCAATAAAAAGCTTTAATAGAATTTTCTTTTGTAAAATCCTTATGTTAGATTTCCAAGATTCAGGCAGTATCAAAGTCGCTGAATTTTCTTATCTCTCAACTGTGGCTATGGGATTTTTCAGCTGAGAAATCATTCTAGCAGTCTCCTCTTCCTTACTGCTTATAAAGGTGTTGTCTATTTATTTTAGTTTTATTCAGCCAGATGGACTCTAATGTCTTCTCCATGAGAAAGAAAGAAAAGTGGTGGAGTGAATGTTGCATCTGTAAAAGTAAAAAGGCACCAGAAAACAGATAACAACAACAACAACAAAATCATGTCTAATATTTACCCTGATTGTGAAAAAATTTGTTCACTTTGCTTTTGGGGAAAAAAGCTCTCCTAATTTTTCAGTCTAGGAGCTTGTTTAAATTAATTTTATGCAATGCTTAATTAGTTAACTAACAGGCTCTGATAGGCCAACTTTGTCTTAGCAACATTTAGCAACCAACATGTATAACCTAGTTAAGCTTCAGTTGGACAAAAATTATACCCCGCATACCAAAACGGAACATTTTGGTTAGAATATCTAAACTTCAACATGATCAAAGTTTTAAATTATTTCATTGTACTTGCTGCAAATTTAACTTTAATCTTAGTCAGTTGAACTAGAATTTTCAGGAAGTTGATGATTTCTAAGCCAAATTTCTCCCAGGTGATTGACTTCATTTTTATTTTTTAAGCCAGTTTTGAAGTATAGTTTACATACAGTAAAATTCACCTTTTTTAGTATATAATTCTGTGGGTTTTGACAAATATGACTGGCTTCTGGAATTAGCTTATTCCCTCTTATTGTTCCTTGTGTTACTGTCCTTCCACTACTCTTCTCTGCCCTGCCCAACACTCCTGAGAATATTTGTAATAAATGCATAGCTGTCTTTACAGATTTGATAGTGTTACACCTAATATGAAAAGAAAATGTTCTTTGGTAGATATAGAAAGATGACAACTACTTTCTTAAAACTTGATTACCAGTCCTGAATTTGTCGGAGAGTCTTTTGTTTTGGATTGGCTGGTAAATACAGAACTTCTTCTTAATATTTATGCTGTAGTCTCTGGAGCTGTTATATTTCATGTGATTTAGTGATCTGTGAAATGCAATGTATACATGGATACCTCAGATGCATGATCCTTATACACTGTGACTCCTACAGCTCATCTGTGACTGGGGGAGGAGGGTTTTTTTTTCCCTATTTTCTTATGAACGTGGTATTTTACTTCTATTTCCTGTGACATTTTTCATCTCTTTACAGACTTTTAGAATTTCCTCCCAGTAACTCTTTGAGGGGCCTCTCTTGAATAGTCCTCTAAACCACTCTGTGCCTCAGTAAATTTCTGTTTTATAGCCATGTTGCGTATATGAACCCCAAAAGAAAAGAATAGCAAAAGTAAAAATAACATATTGACATTTGCATTTACAGGGGAACTATAAATGTGCCATATAATGAATATTTTGTGCATGAATTTTAAGCTAAACTTGTGGAATTGCTGGATCAAACAGTGTTAAGGTTTTTAAGATGTAACCCCAAAATTGTTTTCCTGAAAGACATCACTGTTAAGTTCCCATCAGTATGCATGAGAAAAATATTTTTCACTTTTCTTACATTTATTTGCTTCATGTTTATAACTTCCATGCTTAACAGAGTTCTGATTTTCACTAACTATAGGGTAAACATTTGCTAAACTGATTTGAACTAAAAATATCTTTGCTAAAGATATGTAGTTTAAGGTAGGGATGCTTACATTACTAAATTAAATGAATAGGAAACTTCCAAATGAAATGAGTATTATTTTCCAACTAGTTACTATACTACTAGTGCTAATGAAAGTACTTAAGATGAAAATTTAGAATCCCAAATTGTGCTGACATAGAAAATACAATTTGGAATAAAATGACTGCCATAAAATGTTAAAGTAAAGATTCCCACATAAGAATAAGAGTTTGGCATTATTTTACTAAAATACTTGCTCAGACTCTGCCAGTCTACTTTTCTATTTATGATGACAGGCGTCAATTCCCATTTATTGCTCTTATATGTACTTTGGGGATTTTTCTAAAAATTGATTCTATCGTATCATTCAATGTAATAGTATTTCTTATAAATGCAGTCAACAAAAAGGCTTTACCCTAAAATAAAAAAAATGATATTTAATGAAAGTCAAAAAGACTATTGAACATCATAAGTTTGCAGATTTTATGAGCAACAGCTAAGGACAAATATATCTGGTTACATTTTGACAAGTTACTCATCTTAGGTTTGTGTGGAAGGAAGCAGTCACTCCAGCCTGCTTAGTCTTACCTGCTGAGAATACCAACTGAATGTCTAGATCCTTATTTATGATGAGGCTTCTGTTAAGAAAGACTGGAAAGTAAATTCAAATTTATATAGATGGCTAAATTGTCTCTGATAAAATGGGACAATTTTGCTCAGTGAGGAAAATCATTATAGATTTTAAAATTCAACTATGATTCTGACATTAGTTGGATAATTATGTACACCATATAAAATCGTTGATACAAATGTCATGAAAATTGGGACTCCAAATGCTTTTATTTAAATTATTGAGGTAAATCCATGTGAAGGTAGGTGTTTAGTGTCAGTTTACTGTATTCTTGCTTCAGTGCTTAAGTTGTGTATGTATATACAGAAAACCAGAATACTATAAAATATAATGACTTTATCTAAAGAATGCTTTAATATGGAAAGAAATGAAAAGGTGCTTTTGTGATAAAGTCCAATGTTTCCAAGAAAATGTTTGTGAAGTAACAGATCAATGTGAAGGTAAAACAGATTTTAAGCTTCTAAAGTCTCTTTGCTTCAGTAGCTTTAGCCAAAAAGGAGAATAAAAACCTTAGGTAAAAAAAGCAATAAGACTCCATTTTTAACGCTCAAACAATCTCTGTTCAGTTTGATAAGAGAAATCATCTTTACTTTTGCTTATGCCAGACACCTAACAGCAATTTCCCTTTGGAGTCTCCTAAACCCACTTTTGTTCATTCTTTTCTGTACATTGCATGTTTAGAAGAGTTATCTTTCTTTTTTGTAACCAGGTAACTTCCCTTCGGTGCTTTTATAAACATAGCTATTCTGTGAGTCTGTTGCAGTGACAACCCATCAAAAAAAGACTGATGTTAAGCCAAGACTGAACACTAGGAAAAAAAATCAAGAAACCATGAATCTCCTGAGATATAACCTCCTTGTCTGAACTATGACTATTAAATTCATTTTATATTTTATTCACATAATAAACTCCTAGGACAGAAGAACACATTTCAAAAAAAAAAAATTGGAAACACTTAAAAATTGGCTTTTGTGTTTTTGGTTATTTTCTTTTTTTTTTGTTTATTGTTATTTTCAACAATAGAAATAATTTTATAAACCATTTCAGTTTTGTTACTAACATTGGATCTGCATGGCAACTTTCAATGCCTTTGTTATTTATATTAATTCTCTTATCCAAGTTGTGCAAGCACATGGATGAAAAATCAAATAGCACAGAAGTACTGGTTGAAAAAAAAACCTCCTGAATATACTCATTCCTGTCCATTCCCATCCAGGCTTGCTCCCAGGGGCAATGACTCTAACTGGTTTCCTCCATTACCCATATAGTTTAGTTATGCCACTTTTTCTTTTCTTATCAACTCTGGGCAGTATCTGTCAACTTCTTGTAATATTGCATCAGATTTTGCTCATTTTCCAACCCCCCAAATTTATCTCCCCTGCCTAATATTGCTATTCTAGTCTCTCAATTGTCTGCCTATGCAATACATAATATACGTAACATATGTACCATATTTAACATGGAAATCTTGGACCATAGAATATAGTCAGTATCTCTTGGCTCCTTAATTTGTCAGATGAGAAAATGAGTGCCCCTACCTGTCCTTTTCTCTTTCCTTCTACCTCTACTTCTGTCAATTCAGTTTTACTTTTAATTTGGCAAGTTCGCGAACATTTGCTACCTGTTCTGTAACCACAATTAATATTTCTATGTTCTGCTATTGGTTGATTCTCAAAGTTAGAAGCTGGTAATCAACCTTTATATTATTATGACTATTCATCATTGTAAAGCCAAGCTGTTTGCTAAGCTTTCTTTTCTTTCTCTGTGGTTCCAATATTATGACTTCTGTTTCACTCAAAGATGGTTGTTTGAATGGGTTCTTCTTTCCCACACTCTACCAATCGTTTCACGGTAGAGTTTGCCCCATATTCGGACTGTGTCTACTTTTACAGTTCCCTCCTGCCCTGGAACCTATGCTGGTTACTCTGCTGTTTTCTTCTTGGGAAAAGAAGTAAGTCTTTTTCACCAAAATCTAATGCCCTCAGTTTCTTCTCATTCTGGTCCTTTCTTAAAATCCATTCCATTTTTCTTTTTGAAACTCACTGATTTTTTTCTTAGAATTTGGATTAACTGTGGTTTATATTTCAAGCATAGTTTTATTTTACAGTGTTTGGTTTCTTCATAATTGAGTTTTTTCTAGCATTTTGTGTCTCTTTCATATCCCTAGGTTTTCCCAGGTTGTCAGTCTACCGTATGATCTATGTTGTCTGCTTTTTGCAAATCTTCCCCCTAGAGTCTACCATGTTCCCCTTGTCTGACTGGCTGCTGCCAGCTGTCATCTTGGCCCTTTCCTTCACTGCTATTCTGGTTTGCCTCCTCTGTTTCCTGAATCACATGTTTTCTTCTCATAGTTCACTTCCTTGTGTTGCTGGAAGGCATTCTCAAATAACTTCTTAAAATAGAATGTTGGAGTCTTGTGTGTCTGGAAACATCTTTAGTTGAAGCATACACTGAATTGATGAATCAACAGCTAACAGGACTCTCTAAGGTCAGCAGCATCCTTCTTCAGAACTTGGAGGGCATTTCCACATGGCTTATTCCCCCTCTTATCCCTTATCACACTCTGAATCTAGAGCTTCTCCAAGAATTTGTGGGTTAAGCTGGCTTTTTCCTTGACCTTCTACTCTTCTGTGCATATTTTAACCATTTTATCCCATGGTTTCCTCTCCTCAGCTTCTATCAATTCTCCTTCATTTACTTTGTCTTTTGAAATCTCAAATCTGTTGATGGCTATTCTGTTTGCTCTTGAGTTTTCAGCCTTAAAAAATCACTTACTGTCATTTTTGGGAAGGAGAAAGGAAATAAACAAATGTAATCAGTCCTCCATCTTGTACCAAAAATCTATATCGATATTTTAAAACATTTAATTTAAAAAATTTAATATTCATATTTAATGACTGAGACATTGGTTTATATTTTTGCCTTTAGTCATCACAGCAACTCTGAGGAATTTTCCTCATATGTTAGATGTGGAAACTGGGGAATGGATATGAATAGGTAATGTAATTTGTCAAGCTTTTCATAGATGATGTTTACAAATCTAGATTTATCTGATTCTAAATACCATGCTCATTCACTCTTCCCTGCTGCTTCATATTCTATTTTATATTGGTAACTAAATTTTTTCTGGGAACCCTTGAGAAAAGATATTTCAGCACAGATTTCTCAAAATGGAAAAGAGAAAGAAAAGCAAATTTCTTAATCACCTTCACACTAAGTTCTGCATCTTGGGCCAATTATAGGATAGTTAGAATATAGTTGGAAACATTGTTGCATGATGACACTTTAGGATTTGAGATTTGAAGATGATTTCCCAGGTCTCCTCAAAATGTGAATATTGGTGTACATATTGCAAATAATAAATATGTATCAAGTACCTAAGATGAGTAGAACATTATACTTAAGGCTGAACTAAATACAAAGGTGAGCAAGATACAGTCTTTGTTAGTTATTTATTTATACAAAGAGCAGTACAAAAATAGTTATAATGAAAAGTAATATATATAAGTACCACAAGAGATACATGATATGCTAAGGAAATTAAGGAAGAGAGGTAAGCAAGGGTCACTGAGGGATGGGAGACAGAATGAAAGGCTTCATGGGGAAGCTGTTTTTATTTAAAATGAGTTTTGTTAGATGGATAGGATTTTAACAGAAGGAAGTGCATTCCAGTGTGAGGGAAGAGTGTGAATAACAGCAGTAATGAACCATAAACATACTCAGGAAAGAGAGGAATATCCAGGATTCTTGATCATTTGAGAAATGCACAACATAAGAAATTAGAGCCTTGCACAGAGTAGGCGATCATTTATTCAAGAAGAAATTACTGAATTCCTACTATGTATAAGACATGGGGGGGATGCAATAGTGAATCAGGATACCATGGTCTCTGCTCTTAATGAATTCACCATTATGTGAAGTGGAGCAAATAAAGGAGTAAACACGAAATGAATGCACATTATGCTAGGTGACATGAAGGAATAATGCCAATCGCATGGAGTTACATGGATTAGATGTGCTAACATATGGAAAGCACCTAGAACCCTGCCATTATCATTTTTGTGATAAATTTTTGTTATATTATTAAGAGGTAGGTAAACAGAGTGTGTTACAAAGAATAACAGTGATTACCAGATTTATATACAAGCGTTAGGAAAAGTCTTTCTGCTAAGGTGATATTTATGAACTTGAACTATGAGAAGATGCTAAGTCATGCAAATAATGGAGAAAGGAGGGATTGAATTGAAGTAGTGGAGGAGCAAATGCCACAAGGCAGAACATTCAGGGAGGGAGTTACAGGAAGTGAATATTGGCCCCTTTCCTTTGACTGTAATAATTATGTAGGGGAGAGATTTGTGAGATAAAGTTAGAGAGGCAGGAAAAAGCATAGTATGTACATCTTTGTAGGCCATGATAACATCTAATAAAGGTTTACTGAATAGATAAAGAAAGAATAAAAATCTATCAAACCATGCCATGTTTTTTTCTTTTAATAAACTTTATTAGTAGTTTTGGTTTCAAAGCAAAACTGAGCAGAAGATAAAGATTTCATACACTCCCTCCCCACCCCACATGTGTAGCCTCCCTCATTATCAACATCTGCCCCCCAGAGGGACATTTGTTACAAGCATCGAACCCACACTGATGCATCATTATCACTCCAAGTCCATAGTTTACAGGAGGGTTCACTCACTTAGTGTTGTATATTCTGTGGGTTTTGACAAATGTATAATGACATGTATCCACCACTGTAATATCGTACAGAATAGTTTTACTGCCCTAAAAATCCTTTGTGTTCACCTATTCATCCCTCTCTCTCACTTCTTCCTGACAGCTATTGAGTTTTTTTACTGTCTCCATAGTTTTGTCTTTTCCGGAATGTCATATAGTTGGAATCATACAGTTTGTTGCCTTTTCGGACTGGTTTATTTAACTTAGTAGTATGCATTTAAGTCTTTTCATAGTTTGAGAGCTCATTTTTTTTTTTTCAGTACTAAATGATAATCTATTGTTTGAATGTACCACAGTTTATCCATTTACCTACTGAAGGTTATCTTCTATCTTCATGGCTTTCAAGTTTTGGCAATTAGGAATAAAACTGCTACAAACATCCACGTGTGGGTTTTTGTGTGGACATACGTTTTCAGTTGGCAAGTCACGAGAAGCAGATTGGGGCCCTGTAAAACACCCTGAATGCTGGTCTGAAATGAATATCATTAGTTTAATAAACAATGACAATGCGGTGTTTATATTCCAAACAAGGAATTGATGTGGTCAGGAATGTCTACATAATTTGAGGGGCTCAGTGCAAAATAAAAGTTGGGTCCCTTGTTCATAAATGAAAAATTTCAAGCATGTGACAGCAGAACGTTAAACAAAGCATGGGGTCTTATTAGCATGAGCCCTGTGTGACTGCAGAGGTCTCATGCCCAAGAAGTTGGCTCTAGATATGAACAATAATCTATTAAAAAATTAGTCTTTCAGAACACAATGTGGATACAGGCAGACTACCTAGCCAATAATTAAAATACTCTTTGTATGAAGTAACAGGGAGGAGTTGAGTGGTGGCGGTAAAAATGATAAGAAAGGAACCAATGGAAAAACTGTGGCAGAAATAGACTGTAGAAATGGTGATATTGGTTGGATAGAGCAGGTAGAGTTGAATAAGGAAAATTCAGAAGTGATTCAGGTATTGAGCCTGAATGACTATGGAAAATGGGAACAACTACTTGTTAAATTGTTACCATATGTCAGAATTTTGAAGGAGTTCAGAAATGCTGCCCTAAAATATGCTGCTTTGGGATACTGATTACTTTGAGCTAAAGGTGCTTGAAAAATAGCAAATAAAAGGGGAGCCTGTCTCTGAACTCCCCTTATCTGCCTAAAGACAGATCCTCCAAGAAGAACTCAATCGTCATCAATTGGGGTCCCTGGGAGTTTCATAAACCGGGAAAGATTAACTGTTATCACAGGATAGGAAGACTAGAAGTCAGCACTACAACCAGACAAATTTTGTCATAAACTATCATCTATTTTTCTAAGGGCCCATTCATCTTTCCCTAAAACCATTTACTCTCTCCCAAGTTGCCTACACCTCTCCTCCTCTCCCTCTATGAAGAGGGTGTATAAGCTCCTAAATCTCACTATGTTTTAGGGTATTCACTTTTCCTTTCCTGTGATGTCTCTGTGCACATAATAAATTTATATACCCCTTTTCCTGTTAACCTACCTGCTGTCAGTTTAGTTCATACACTCATTATTGAACCCTTAGAGGGTAGAGTAAAAGTCTTCCCTCTCCAAGAACCTCTTAGATACTTTATCAAAATTTAATGCTCAAAACAATACATTTGTGAATTACTTTAATTTTAAAGACAAAGAAACTGTGGCTTAAATGATCTAAGTAAGTTATCTAAGGTCATAAATCTAGCAGACAGTATTGCTATATGGATTTCAACTTTAAGTCTGATTCTACAGCTTGTGCTCTTTCCACTGTGTTGCATTGCCTCTTTCCTCCAAGAAGATAAACTAATGGTGTTCCTAGTTTTAGATACAGCATTTTAAGTGGGTATTCTCGGGATCTTTTCTATTTTTCATTCATTTATTCAATATATACTTATCAAGTGCCACCTGTATGCCTAAGTTCTGCGCTCAGTGGTGGTGATAACAAGATGAAAGAAGTTATTTTAGCAACTCCTATATGATGAAGAACTCAATGGTGGTGCTCCTCAAAAGTATAATTCATTTTAAAATTTCCTTTCTTTATTATGATTTCCCTTCTAGACCATAGTGCTAACAGATTTAGACCACTGATTGGAGTTGCTAATCCTAATACAGTTTATTACTTTATATCTACACATATACATATGGTGGCATCACAGTGTAGTAGTTACAACTATGTAACCAAATTCTCTGCCACTTACTATCTACGTGACCTTGGACAAATTGACTAAACTCTCTGTACCTCAGTTTCCTGAAAAAATGAGGGTAATAAATATGATGGTTAATTTTAGTTGTCAACTTGACTAGATTAAAGAATGCCTACAGAACTGGTAAAGCATTATTTCTGGATGTTTCTGTGATGGTCTTTCCATCACAGACTGGCATGTGAATTAGTGGAGTAAAGGAAATATCCACCCTTAATGTGAGGGGGCATCATTCAATTGGCTGGGGGCCTGAATAGAACAAAAAAGGCAGAGAAAAGATGGTTTTCTCTCTCTATCTCTCCTGGATCTGGTACACTCTTCTTCTCCTGCCCTTGGACATCAGAGCTACCGGCTCTCCAGCCCTTGGATTCCAGGACTTATGCCAGCAGCCCCTTGACTTCTTAAGCCTTTGATTTCTGACTGAGAGTTACACCATTGGCTTCCCTGGTTCTCAGGCTTTCGGACTTGGACTGAGCCATGCTACCTGCATCCCAGAGTCTCCACCTTACAGACAGACAGCTATTCATGGGACTTCTCAGCTTCCATAATCATGTAAGCAAATTTCCTTAATGAATCCCCTCTGATGTATCTATTTATACACAGCCCATTGGTTCAGTTTTTCTGGAGAACCCAAACAAATACAGTCAGGGTGCCTACCTTGATTACTCTTAAGAGACTATTGAGTAAAAACAAGCTACCTTGGATAGTATCTAGCACATCGTCAACCTTCAATAAATGTTAACTCTGACCATTACTTCTGGCCCATGCTTATTTTAGATAAGTTCTAGATTTCAAGTTGGTAAATTTTATGGTCATTATAAAGAATAGATGAAAAGGCACTCAGATAAAAATGGGTTTGTGATTTTTATCCATTATAATGTAAGAAATTTTCAATGGCATTTGTGGTGAGAAAAAATAAATTATATTCTTTTTGGACCAATAAATCTTAAACAACCAGGGTCTAGTTTGTTAGTGATTATTCCACTAGGCATTAGTATGCTTTACTAGTTAGTCAAATAATATTCATATATATTTTATGTGATCATACATATACATACTTAAGTGCAGACATATTTTGGATGCTAACTCTGCAGTGTAGTAAATGGTGACAATGATTATCCATATAGTTTTCTCGATAGTTTTCTACGTAAAATAAAATTTGAGAAATATTAGTAATTAAGCCATAAACCTATGCTTGTAAACTTTATTGGAGTCTTATAATATGTGCTTGGTGGTTTTACATTTCTCCTGCATTGTACTTTATCTTATCTATCTCGTAAAAGTCAAACTATTTTCAGTAAAAGCAAATTAGTGGTAGCATTATACAGTTCCTAAAAGTAGTGTAGTAGTGTTTTTTTATGACCTTTCCATTGAAAAAGAATATTTTATTTATGTTATCAGTTTGTGTCACTGATTTTATCACAAAGAATAGAAATAACTGATAACACTTTTTAACTGCATTGCCAGTTTATTAAAACAAAGACTATTCAGGTCTGTGGAATTTTGTTTTTTACTAACTTTATTTTAGCTCTAATGGTTCATTTTCTTATCTCCAGTGTTATTCCGTGAATAAAGCTACTTCACTGAGTACCCATCCCCCATTTTACCATCATAGGGTCCTCTTTTCCTGGAGTGCCCTGCCTTTCCATCTCTGTAATCTCAAGCATTTACTTAATTACTTTATCCTGAAACAATTTCTTCTTTTTCTGTATTTCTGAAACACTTACATCTGCATGTCTCTTTTAGCACTTATCACTTTATATCATATAGTTGGGAAGGGGGAAGAGGCCACACCCTACACTCGATGGCATGCTAGATGATATCAACTTTGCCTAATTGAGACTTACTGTAAGGCTCGTGGAAGTTTTTGCAGCCTATAAAGCAAATCTAAGGCATGAATTGTTAATAGAAGTGTGTCAGGGACTTCTTATTACTCTCGTGCCTTTGAGGGGCTGAGTAAAGGACAATGAAATGCCAAATTTGTTTTCACATGACAAGTTAAGAAAATAGAAGTAACTACCTGGCTTCAGACAGTAACTATGCATCATAAAAATGCTCTCTTCCTAGTATTAAAAAAAATTATAATACTGGGCAAGATACAAATTGATATAATAAAAATTAGTGACCCACTGTAAATGCAAAAGACTTAAGAGTAAATAAGCCGGTGGAAAGTAGGCTTCCACTCTGGCCTTGTCATTTGGTGAGCCTTTGGCAAGGAGGAATAGGCAGAGTGTGCTTGAGGCAGCAGTGGCAGGGAAGGGCAACCGTTCGAGAAGAATGACCCTGGACTATGGGATAATAAAAATGTCAACACTCAGCTCGACCCCTTTGCTTCTTCTGCTCTTAAACAAACACCTAGTAATTGGAGCCCAAAAGGAGACAAATTCTGGGTCAAGGGGAGCCATGAAGAACATACAAATCATCAACTCAAATAAGTGTACAGCCAGTCCTGGGGTCTATATTCAGGCTGCAGACTAGGGGAAGAATGACTAGGATTACCACCTTTTCTTTTGTTTATTGCTATTAGTTAAATGAAATTTATTCTCTGCTGGGAACATGACGTGATAAGAGAGCTTGTTAAGAGTGGCTTTAATCCACGTGGATTAATTATGGAAAACTGGAATAAGCTGTTTATTCCTTTCCTTAAATCCTCTAACTCATGTGACAACTTGAACAAGTAGGAGAAGGGACAGAGGGCTATCAGGTAAGGAAAGTCTCTAGAAAACAGGCCAGAAAAGAAATAGCTGAAAAACTGGATGTTAGATCTGGAAAGGTGAGGATTTGACAAGTGTCATGATAACTTTGGAATAATTATAGACCATTTATATGGGACAACTATACTTTTTCTGTGTCAACAAAAGAAGCAAACCTAAGACTAATGAATATTCTCTATTGGGATGTAGATTTCAGGCTGGTGGAAGGGAAAAACTAATCAATTGCCAACCAACCAATCAACCAACACAAACTTTTACCACAAGAGAAACTTTTACCACATGCTTTCTCATGAAGTAATGAGTTCTGGGTCATTGGAAGTGTTCAAGCAGAGATTGAATGACCACTTTTAGGGAATAGTGCAGAAAAGATTCCAACATCTGTTAATGGTTAGGTTAAATGACCTGTAAAGTTTCTCTGAAATCTAACATTTTATGTTTCTAAGAATGTACCAAGTTTTATGCCTTAGATATAAGGTTCAGGGAGCCATATTATTTCTAAGCAATTTCTCATGTCCCATTTAGTGAAAAATAAAGAAACGAGCTAGTTCCTGAATGAGAAAGGAATAGAATTGGAGCTCTGTATTTTACTGGTCAAAAGAGGCCTTCAACGTCTTTTGTCCTATGGAATCTAAGAAAATAATGCATTAAATTCTGACACCTTTTCTCTTTTTAATATTTCCTTTTGTGAAAGCTAGTTTCATTTCTCACCTTGTGAGGAAGGAGTCAGCTCTGCAGCTTATCACCTTTTATGATCCCCTTTTCCTCAGAGAGCAGGGTTTCTCAGTATGCCGTCAGAGCACCATTTAATCCAGGCTTTCCTGAGGTGCTTGTTTAAAAGTCAGATTCCTGGCCACACTAAGGCATAATGAATCAGAATCTTTGGAATAGTACCCTTTGAATCCTAATATTTAACAAATACCTTCAGATGATTCTTATGCATATTAAAGTTCAAGAATGTTTGCAGTAGATCTTCAAGATTTGGGGTTTCAGTATGTAAATATGTTTTATTTTCATGTTATCAAATATTCCCAAACCCACTTCTTCTTATGCAATACCTGGGGCAAAGACCTTGACAAGAATAAATAGTTGTCCTCCAAAAATCCTTTTTTTGATGTAGCTTTTTCATTTGCTTGCTTTCATTCATCGATTTAAGAATAAGGGAAAAAAATCATGATATATTTGTTTTTCCATATGAGCATACACTTTCTTTTTATAATTTTAAAATCAATTTTATTATTATGATTTACATGTGATAAAATGCACACATTCTAAGATATACAGTATATTGAATGAGTACAAATTTATACACCCATGTAACCACCAAAATGATCAAGATACAAAACATCTCCATCACTCCCCAAAATTTCCTTTTTCCCTGACAGTCACTCCTCTACCCCACTCCAGTTTTAGGCAACAAACTGATCTATTCTCAGTCACTACAGAAGAGATTTGTCTTTTCTGGAGATTCATCTAATTATAATGAGACAATGTGTACTCCTTTGTCTCCGGCTTCTTTCGCTCAACATAATGTTCTTCAGATTTGACCCTGTATCAACAGTTTGTTCCTTCTTATTGCTAAGTAGAATTCCATGATATAAAGGCATCAGGATTTGCCTATTCATTCACTTGTTGGTGGACATTTGGGTTATTTCCAGGCTTGGCTATTACAAATAAAGCTGCTATGAACATTTACATACAGGCCTTTGAATGTATATATGCTTTCATTTCTCTGGGTAAATACCTAGGAATAAAATGCTAGTCATGTGGTGACTTTATCCTTCTTTACTGGCAATTTACTGCCTGTGCGGCTTTGGTAGAGTAACGTTACCTCTCTGAACCTTAGTTGCAAAATGGGATTATCAACCCAGAATTTTAAACCATTGAACTGCCCCAGGATTCTCTGTCATAGGCTATTGCTAGGGAATATTTAGAATAGTAAAAACAAGTTGGCAAATTTGCTTTTTATAAACACAAAAAATATTAGTATGGTAACATATTTTTATGAGTAAGCATACTGTAACTTAGCAGCAAAAGCATTATTGAATAACCAAAGGCCTAATATTAGGATAAACCAGTGACTTGAGAGATTAAGAGAACATGGATGAGAACTAGCCATATATTTAAGAGAAAAAAGGAAGGAAGGAAGGAAAGAAGGGAAGGAGAGAGGGAGAGAGGATAACATAAACAGAGACACAAGGGTACTAACTAAATGTTGAAATTAGGAGACAAAAGACCAATTAGAAACATTTGAAAGAGTATTGGATACTATAAAAATGAGTGACAGATTTGAAAAACAATCAAATATATTGAAGAACTGTAAACTACAATAATCGAAGTTAACTTAGTGGTGGGAAGTATTTATATATGCTACAGCATGGATGAACCTTGACAACCTTATGCAAAGTGAAAGAAGCCAGACACAAAGGGCTACATAATGTATAATTCCATTTATATAAAATATCATAATAGGCAAATTCATAGATATAGAAAGCAGTTTAGTCATTGCCAGGGGCTGGGGAGAGGAGGTTCTAGAGAGCATATACTTTTAATAGGAGAAGCATGTCAGAGGATTTCAAGAAGAAGAAGGAAAATTTTTTGTCTTTTATTTGTTCTTGTAAAAATAGTTGGTGATGGGTTAGTTTATGATTTACAATAGTTTACTACTGAATTCAAATATATGGCTGATTCCTATGTGGTCAATAATGGTGTTGTTTCATTCCATGGTCTTAAAAATTCATGCTCTTGTTGGAAGGAAGAACTGTATTTTTTCAGGGCTTTTTTTTTTAATTGCCAGTGACAGAAATGACACTCAAACTAGCTTAAGAAAATAAAATAACCTCATAAATGGAAAGGATAGGAATGAACTTCAGGTATGTCTGGAGCTGGGTCTCAAATGATGTCACCAGAAGCCTGTCTTGAGACATCACTTAACTCTGATTTTTTTTCTGGATTAACTTCATTTGGTAAGTGTTCCCTATGTGGTGGCAAAGATGGCTATCACCAGTGTTAGGCTCATAATGTTCTTACACCTAGGAGTCTAAGAGAAAAGAAAGTGTTAACTCTCCAAATTCCTCTTGCAAAACTTCTGGGCATGACCTTGGCCTAGCCTGAGTCATATGCCTATTCCTGACTTCACACAGTGGCCAGTGGGATGAAGTACTTGGAGTCCTCTGTTCATACCCAGGTCACATATCTTTGGAGCCAAGGTTGTGT
Source organism: Lepilemur septentrionalis (assembly GCA_963573855.1). Classification (NCBI taxonomy): domain Eukaryota; kingdom Metazoa; phylum Chordata; class Mammalia; order Primates; family Lepilemuridae; genus Lepilemur; species Lepilemur septentrionalis. The sequence goes on from CAUYMX010125154.1 coordinate 25,494, forward strand.
CATCCCATGGGAACTTAAGGGTATATGTGAGTGAGCAAGGGCTTAGTTCTCCCAAAGAAGGAGATGTTGAGCAAAAGAGAGTAGGTGATATCGCCCAATGAAACTACCTTTTTTTCAACAGACATTTGTTGATCACAAAATATTAGAAATATAGAGGGGAACCCCACACTGACATCCTCTCATTAGGCTCAGTCAAGTGGATAGGACTTTTGACAATTGCTATGTAAAGTGGTAAGGGCTGCGGTGGAGATAGGAGTGAAGTTCTCAGGGAGCCAAGGGGAGTGTGTAGCTAAGTGGGACTTAGCGATTTAAAGAAGAAACACCAGAGGTGACAAGTGAGCTGGATTTGCAGAATGAGTGGGGGCTAAGAGGTAGATGTAGTGGGAGGGCAAGCCCAGGAAGAGGGATATACTTTTAAAAGGTAAGTAAGTGAGAATATCATCTTCTTATATGATAGCTGCATTTATATTATGATCAAAATAAAATTTTCAAGCAAGTGGCTTGAGAAGAAAATCCTGACCCAGGGTAAAATTTGAGTTGTTTGTCCATTTTGGCTGGGAGCCAGTACAACTTAACCTAGATAACTCAGTTTCTGTTAAGCTGAAGTGTGTTTCTACTTATAAGGAAAGTCCTGTAATGGGAATGAAGATTTTTTTCCAGATTAAGTTGTTAAGATAAAATGTTAGAAAGCTCTTAAAGGCAATTGCAGTGATGTTTAACACTTCTACTTCTTATTGAAGGAAAAAAAATAATATGGCAGCAATTCAGGAAAAGGCGTGCTTAAAATCTGGTGAAATGTAGAAACACTAGAAGTTAAATGTGAAACAGTTCTCTGTAGATTTTGATTGTTTTTAAAAATGACAAGGACAGGTATTACATCAATATGTCATTGGTGATGATTCAAATGTAGAATATTCTGAATAAAACGTTGGTTGAAAATGTAAAAACAAAAGTGGTTTTAAATATTTTGGGGTGAGATGGAGTAAAGAGGAACCAGGGAAGAGACTGTGTGATAAGGTGGCACAATAGCAAAACTATGTTTGGATCCAGCTTTTCACAAGTGACTTTGTAGACATTAGGCTAAATGATATACTCTGCTTTAGAGAAACCAAACAATCACATGATAATGATACAGGTGATGATATTAACAGCACTGTTTCAAACCCTATACCTATGTTGTTGTATTTAATCTTCAAAACGACCTTTTAATGTAGGCTGCAGTATCATCCCCATTTTAGAAATGAGAGAACAAGACCCAGAGAAATTGAGTAACATGGCCAAGGTGAGGTAGCTTCTGTTAGAGCTGGGATCCTAACTCATGCATTGACACTGGAGTCCAATTTGGATAATATTAGTTAGTATTTATTAAGCACCTACTATGAGTCCAGACTTTTGCTTGCATCTTCTGTTCTTCAAACATGCTCTATGAATATATATTATTTTATAGCCCATTGACTTGAGATGCTGAGAAAATTGCCCAAGTAAAGTTGATAAATGTCCAAATCTGTACTCAAAAGTAGATCTTCTGGACTTCACAGACTGTATTCGAATCACTACTTTATATGATCTCTTTCCTGTGTTAGATACAATAATAATCATGAGCAAGGTGATATCTAGTGTTTTATTATCCTTCATGAATCCATAGCAAATGCTTATTTATCTATTCATTTATTTGAGAAAGGGTCTTGCTCTGTCACCTAGGCTGGAGTGCAGTGGCTCAATCATAGCTGACTGTACCCCAGACTCCTGGGCTCAAGCAATCCTCCTATCTTCGCCTCCTGAGTAGCCCATACTGCAGGTGTATGCCATTATGCCTGGCTAATTTTTCTTATTTTGTACAGATACAAGGTCTCGCTATGTTTGTCTAGGCTGGTCTTGAATTCCTGGCCTCAATTGGTCCTCCCACCTTGGCCTCCCAAAGTGCTGGAATTATCGATATAAGCCACCGTGCCTGGCTAAATACCCATTTAATTACAAGATACTAGTCTACTGAGACTTTGGTAGTAAAGAATTACTGAAAAATTTAAATGTGCTAGTCACAAAAATAGTTAATTTTAAAGCAACCTATATCTGTACTATAAAGTACTATGTATAGTAATTAGAGATTTAAATTTATTTATAAAATATTGCATTAAGATACATCCTATATGATAATTTTCAATGCCTCTCTGAATTTTTTCTTATTTTAAAAATAGTTCTTTGAATTTTGATGTTAGTTTCAGGTATAAAATTGCTAGATCTCTGGTTAAATATGCCTAGTAACATTTATTAGAGGTTGAAAATTTAGCACAGGCTTATGGTTCCATATGTTAGATTGAGCATATGTTTCTCTCTACTGCTGTGTTCCAAAACTCATTATAATAGGAATAAAAATATAGAAATAGAAAGTGGAGAGAGGGCATCAATGGTGTGTGAAAGATTTTATCAAATCTAATGGGAGGTAAAGAGTGAATGAAGCAGAGACTAGTTAAAAAGAATGAAAGAAATCAAGAAAATGCCCAAAGAGGGCACACATCAGAAGAGCCCTACCTTACAGATACTGGGGTGTCTTGTGGGACTTGGAAACTCCAGGTTAGAATAGACATATGTGCATGTAGCCTTGCAAACAAGAGGGTACAGGGTAATGGAAAGCCTCTAGCTGAATAATGTTCACTTCCCACACATCTTTCTTTTGTTCAATCACAAAACTCAAGCCAAAAAAAATACCTCCAAACAAAATATAAAAATTAGATAAATATGGATACAGAAAGTTAGTTACCAGGAGCTGAGGGGAGAAAAGAAACAGGAAGTTACTGTTTAAAGGGTACAAAGTTTCAGTATGAGATGATGAAAAATTCTGGAAATAGCAGTGATAGGTAGCACAACAATGTGACTGTACTTAATAGCACTGAACTGTAGACTTAGAAATGGTTAAAATGGTAAATTTTATGTTATGGAGACTTTACCACAATAAATGAAGAATTCTTATCTAATAGTAATTAAAAGGATGATATGGTAAGTCTAGGACAACTACTATGGGAATTGACATCCTAGGTGTGAGGCCTTCAACTTCAACATTTCAGCCAACCATAGTAGTTGATTGCTACTATTGGTTCAACATAAGGTGAAGCCTACCAGTTAATAAACTCTTGCCCGTGAGTAAAGAAGGCCTCAACTGGATTTTATGTTGTCTTAACCTTAAACACAAACAGTCAATCAAGGATGGCCAGACAAATGAGGAATGTGAAAGAAAAAGGGCAAGATAAATAATTAGCAATAATGGTCTGAAAGGGAATAGTTAATCCAGGAAACAGAAGAGAAATTGAAAATTCTCTGTAATTCATATTGTTAGAGAGATTTTAGAGAGATATTATGTTTACTAAATAAAAACAGTGTGCTCTAAAAAAGGGAACACACAAAAATATAACCAATAGGAAAATCAGTAGAAGGTAAAGGAAAAAATTATACAAATCTCCTAGAAATATAATAAAAGGAAGAAAAACAAAAAAGGAAAATATGAGAATAAAGATTAAAGAAACAAGGATCAATCCAAGGATTAGGGTTAGGGTTAGGGATAAATAGTGGAAGTTCCTAAAAGAGACAACAGAGAAAAGAGAGGGTGAGAAATTATCAAATAAATAATATAAGAGGCAACCCTGAGTCTCCATGTTGGAAGGGCCTACTATGTGCCCAGCAAAGTGAAGCAAAAGGCATTTGCTTAGACATGTTATCATGAAAATTCAGAATATCAAAGATAAAGAGAAGATGCTAAAGTTTTCAGAAAGAAAACAACAAAATCAAAAAACAGGTCACCTAACAACTCAATAATAAAAAGACAACCCAATTTAAAAATGGGCAAGGGTCTGAATAGACATCTCTCCTAAGAAGAGAAACTAATGGTCAATAAGCATATGAAAAGGTATTCCGTATCATCAGTCATCAAGGAAATGCAAATCAAAACCTCAGTGGGATATCACTTTACACCCTCTAGGACAGCTGTAATCAAAGAGACAGATAATAACAAGTGGTGGAGAGGATTTAGATAAATGAAAACCCTCAGACATTGCAGGTAAGAATGTAGAATAGTATATTGTTTGGAAAACAGTTTCTCAAAAGGTTAAACATAGAGTACCATATATATGATCAAACAATTCTAATCCTAGATATATGGCCAAGAGAAATGAAAACAAATGTCCACACAAAAACTTGTACACAAATGTCCATAGGAGTATTATTTATAACAGCCTCAAAGTGGAAACAATCTAAATGTCTATAAACTGATGAATGGATAAACAAAATGTAGTATATACATATAATGAAATATTGTTAGGCCATAAAAAGGAATGTAGTACTGATACATGCTACAACATAGATGAACCTTGAGAACATTATTCTAAGTGAAAGAGGTCACAAAAAAAACACCTATTTAAGGTTCCACTCATAAGCTATGACCAGAATGTGTTTATTGCCATTTGTATTTTAGTCTTTTCTTACTCTTGCAGACATTGGAACATTTGTCTTTTATTAATTTGTAATTATGGCTTATATATAAGAAGTATGGAAAATCAATCTAAAGTAGTTGTTACATTTTTTTCTCCCGTTTTTTGAATTTTAACTTTATTCATGTTATTTAAAATTTCTAAGTAGGTAACTCCATAAATACTTTTATTTACGATTTTTGAATTTAGGTTCATACTTAGCAAATTCTCCCTACTCCAGGATTATAAAACTATGTACCTAGATAATTATTATAGTACTCTTTTTTATATTTATTTTGTTCATTTTATATTTATTTTGATGTCAGAGTATATGTTTTCCAACCAGTTTTTCTTCTAGATGGCTAGTTATTTCTCTCAACACTGCTTATGTTTTTTTCATTGGTTGAATTTCACTGAGTTCTTCTACCTCTATGTGTTTTCCTGGAGTATGTTTTCTCTTTTTTTGATCTGTGTTCATTAGTACAATAGTGCTTTAATTTCTAGAATTTTATTATCCTCTTCCATATCTGTTGGGAAAATATCCTTTATTGCCATTCTTTCTCATACTGTTTGTGCCAGTTTTTTCATAATTATCCTTCCAGATAAAACTTAAAATTATTCAGCCAAAATTTAAAAATGACTTAAAGTTTTTATTAAAATTGCATATAATTTAAGGATGAATAATAACTATGGTATTGATTTTACTCTTCAATAGACTGTAAAGCTCTCTATATTATCATCTTTTCTATCACTTAATGGTGATCTATAGTTTTCCTTATATAAATCTTGCATGTTTATTGAGTATATATAGTATGAATGCATATATATGTACATACGTATGCATGACTTGTTACGGAAACAGTAGTCCATTGTCTGTCATAGTCTTTTCTTCTTCCCAGAGACAAATGCTTTCAAATTATTTAGCTAATCCTTTTGGAACTTGCCTCCATATCTTTAAATATCTTTCTTATAATCCTATCAGGGCCAATATTTGTGCTCGGGCACTTTGTGCGTGCACCATACTGCCCTGCCAGCTGGGGAATTTGGAGTTGCTTGTTCTCTATCCAAGCTGTCATCTGGCAATACAGCTTCTTTCTGTGATTTCTTCAACTTCCTCCACTGTTATATCCCATTCCCCATATCCCATGACTTTCTCTTTCTTTCACTTTGGTACAGCTCATACTTTATAGCTTTCTGCCACTTTCCAGAGAGAGCTAGATCTTTAGAACACTTAAACTCCATTTACCATCACCTATCTTTTATGTTATTTATGACATATGTTTTATTTCTCTATGTATATTAAACCCCACAAGAAAATATAATTACTTTGTACAATTGGCATTTACTTATATTTACCCTTTCTGTTACTTTTCATTCCTTCATGCAACTCCATGTTTTTGTCTGGGATCATTTTTCTTCGGCCTAAATAATTTCTTTTACAATTCTCTTAGAGCAAGCCGATTCGTGATGAATTCTCTGTTTCCATTTGTCAGGAAATGTCTTTATTTCACCTTTAGTTTTAAAAAATATTTTTATGGTGTATAGAATTGTAAGTTTCAGCACTTTAAAAGATGTTATTGCTTTAATTGTCTTCCATTATTTCTATTGAGAAGTCAGCTGTGAGAATTGTTGCTCCATTGAAGATAATAATTTTTTTTTCCTATTAGGAGTTTTTAATATTTTTCCTTTGCCTTTGCTTCCCTGAAGTTTTACTATGATGTCTCGTAGGTAGGTTTTTGTGATATGTATCTTGCTTTGTGTTATCTAAATTTCTAGAGTTTGTGGGTTGATATCTTTTATCAGTTTGGAAAATTATCAGTTGCCATTTTCAAATATATATATTTTTTTTACATTTTATTTTCTCTCCTTTTTTGGGGCTCCAATTTACACATATGTTAGACTTTTTATGTTAGAATGTTTTCCTGACAATTCCTGCTAATAATTCTCTCTTTTGCTATGTCTAATCTTTTATGAAGGTAACATTATTGAGTTCTAAATTCAGTAATTGCATATTTTAGTTCTATAATTTTGATTAGTTTTTAAATAGATTCTAATTATCTGGTGAAATTTTGTAATTTTGTAATTTTCTAATATAAATTCTTGATTTAGAGCATAGTCTAAATTCTTAAACATATTAATCACAGTATTTTAAAGACTGTGTTTGATAACTCCAATATTTGATATCTTTAGAGTCTCTTTTTTTTTTTTAGTGGCTGGGATTACAAGCCTGAGCCACTGCTCCTGCCTCCATCTTAGAGTCTCTTTTATTTGGATAGTCCTGAACTCCAAATTTTATTCCTCAGTCCCGTAAGAGTGCCAAAATCTTTGCTGTGGTTTGCAAGAGCTTTCTGTGTAGCTTCTCATCTTATGCAGCTTCAGTTGACTGGAAAGTGAATTGAGGGGAAAATTACTGAATATTAGGTTCATTACTCTGCATCTCTCTTTTCTTTGGAATCTTGATTCTAGTTTTTGTCTTCACAGCTCCCTAAGGCTTCTTCAGGTTCTACTGGCTGTGGACGCCTTTTAGTGCTCCTCAACCTCTAACCTCCTTACAAAAATTGGCAAGTATGCAGAGGGAAAAAGCAGCTCACAAATGCTGTCTAAGTTTCTTGGCTTTTTTCCTCCCTTAGAATGTTGACCCCTCAAGTCCTGGCTGCCTAGGGCAGCTCTCCAGTGTGTTAAAATAGATATGTTTTTGTTTTTTTCATTTTTTTTTTTCTAATTGTCATCAGAGAAGCACTGGTCTAGCACAGATTACTCCCCTATGGCCATATGTAGGAATCCTCCATTAGCTTTTTGTGTGAGGGAGCATATGGGCTAGATGTAAATGTTTTGCTACTGTATGGGTATAAAAATGCCTATATATTTCAACTCGGCATATGATTGATAGTTTGGTTGAGTATGGGATTCTGGGTTGCAAATATTTTTCCTTCAGAATTTTAAGGGTTCCATTGTCTTCTATTTTTCCTGATTGTTGCTGGGATGTTTGAAACCATTCTAACTCCCAAATTTCTGTACATAAACTATTTGTTCTTGTAGGCTTCTAGGATGTTTTTCTTCTTCCTAGCATTTTAAAATTTTACAAAGAAGTACGTTGTGTGAGTCTATTCTCATTCATTTTGAGTTATTTCTCTGATTTTTTACCCCGCTGTTTTTTACTATTCTCTTTGGGGGAATTAGTTATTTGGTACCTATAATCTAGAAGGAATAAAAATAAATTTATCTATTCAATCTGCCCTATTTACCAGGAATTCTTACATATTTCTTAAATTTTCTATATATTTTATGTTCTTCATTATTATTTATAGATATTTTGTTATAATTTATAGCTTTTTTAGTATATAATAAAGCTAATTAGGCCTATTTTATATCTACCTTTTTATTTTTTCACTTTATTTCTGCCCTATCTCCATTTCAGTTAATTCTCTTGAATTTTCTATGCATACAATTATAACAATTGAGAAATAGTTTGTTTATCCTTCTCACTATTTATATTTGTTATTTTGTTTCCTTGGTAGATTGCATTAATTAACCCTGAACACAAGGTTAAATTCTAGTAATGATAGTAGGCATTTTTGTCATATTCCTATTAGTGAGAATAATTCAAGGGTTTTGTTATTAAATATGATTTATTATATTTTCTAAGGAGCTTATTTTCAATAATGAGTGTTAACATGTACAAATTCATTTCCAATATTTATGGAAATTTTATTTTTCTTTCAGCCATTATTATGTAGGATTATAAGAATATATTTTCTAATACTAAAATATCATAGAATTTCTGGAATGAATCATACTTGGTTATAGTGCATTACTTGTTTGAAATAGTCTTTATTCTATTGACAAATGCTTTTAAGATTTTTGCGTGTGTAATTTTCAGTAATTTGTTCTGTAGTGTTTATCTTTTGGGACTATCTGTGTCAGGTTTGGATATTTGAGTAATATCCTCTTATAAGTAACTGACAAGTTTTCTTTCTTTCTCTTTGGTCTTGAAAAGTAAACTTTTTTTATTGATTTGTAAACGTAAGATGTCATTGATTCACAAAGAATTAGATAAGACAAAGAAATTCTCACATTCTGTTTGGCTTCATCTACTGTCTCTACTCCCCTCTCCATCTCTCAACTTATGTCATCTGTATTTATATTGGGAAGGATAATATATTATGCTCTGTGATTTTCTATGGATTAAATTAAGAATTAAAAATAAACAGCTTTTTAGACATCAAGTTTATGTAAATATTATGTACTACAGGACTAAGCAACCATTGAGCCAATTATTAAGAAATTATCAAAAAAAATTTTAAAAGTCCAACTGCAATGTTTTGGCTAAAAAGAAAAATGAAAAAAACAATTAAAAAGAAAAGAAATTATATCATCCTGTGTCATTAAATCTGTGCTACCCACAGTACAACATGCTAATTACCAAAGTCAAATCTTTTTTCTTCAAAAAGTCCTCATAATCTTGTCATATTCTTGTTTGCTTACTATATGTAACTTGATCTTATAAGGATTTTTTCAGTTTGTTAGACTCTATATTATGTATAGTTAAATTTACATTAGTATCTTTATTTATATTTATATATTTCTTTATGTATTTGTTTTTATTTACATATATTACCTGGATGTATTACTCTGTGAAATCCATTTGGGCTCTTTCTCAATCAAAATGACCCTAATATGACCACTTCCCTGGGGAAAGCTGGGGAGAGGCCCCTACAAAGCTCCCATCATATCCTTGTCATCACCGGTATCTAGACAACCACTGAAATCTCCATTCTAATATTCTCCTAAGATCAACATCTGCTAGCTCTCTGAAACACTGGTTCTAGTGCCCTCACTACTATAATTTCTTAGACCTTCCATCCAGTGATTTTCTCTATCTTTTGAGAGCCATCAACTGCTTCCTTTTTGTTTCCTTCTTTATTCCAGTTAGATTGCATGACTCATCATTATAATCAATTCTTAAAAATAACTTCTACCTTCTTACCTCTCTCTTATTCCATTGCATTTACCTGGTAAAATCTGGGTTGAGCCCAGTTTAATCTAATCCCTTGGAGCCAAAAATTGCTTTAGAAAATTGACATAATTCTGCTGACTTGTTTCATTTCAAATTCACAAAAAATAAATCTTAAATGGACACCATATAATGCCCCCAAATCCTACCAAGTTGTATGTAACCTTGAATGACTGATGAATCACTAATTTCACCAAGATGTATCATTATGTTGATAAAGTTTCAGAAATTTTGCTCATCTTTAATTCAATTCTCTGCATGTAATTTCTACTATTTGCTGCTTCTAATGCCATTAAGATTTTTCCATCACATTGCACACTTCTTTCTTCTCAGTATGCTGTCTTTCCAGTACATCTTTTGTGTTTTCTTTAATTTACTTGAGAATGTAAAGGAAATGTTGTTTAAAATATTGTTTCATTTATAGAGCTAAATCTTCAAATGCATTTTCTTCATTTTGTTCATGTGCACTTTGTTGTTGGTTGCTGTTTTGTGTGCTTTGATTTTTTAAAAATTATAATATAAGCCTATGTAGAGTTGTTTTCATTTAATTATAGGAAATATTTTGTCTAAGCCTGAAAAATTTGCCTCAAAATGAAACAAGAATTTTCCTTACATTGCTTGCCTGCCTCTCTAGGCACTATTTAGAGTATTTCTTAGAACTAAAGAATGAAGGTTTATATTTTCAGTTAGGCAGGGCCACTGCATATAGTTGAGCAGATTGTGCATTGCACTAGGAAGGCCAGCCGAGAGCATGAGTGGGGATTGGAAGTGAAGCCAGCCTTCTGCTCAACAAGCCCTGTGCCCCCATGCAGAGTGGCATTTTTCTAGATGTTGGGATTCCTTTTTTCTGGCTGTGTGCCTACAGAGCAGTCTGCCTTCTGGGAAACATAAGTAACCAGAAGAGAACTTTTCCATGATCCCACAAACACAAGCATCCTATCTACCTATATCTCTGTGCATCTATCTGTCTTCCCTCCTGAGCCACTCATGTTCCTAAGGCCACTTCTTTCAATACCGTCCAGCAATTTCCATCCATCCTCTTTCTCCTGCATCATAAATAATACCCTATCTATTGGAATAATCGTATGAGCATACAAACTTGTAATTTCTTCCATTTAAATAAACGGTCTTCTTGTCTCTACGTGATTCTCCATCTACTGTCTCATTTCTCTGCTCTACAGTCAGAGCAAAACTCCTCAGCAAGGCGGAACACTTTTCTCTCATAGCGCATCAGCTTGGAGAGCTCCCTCACAGTCCAGACCTGTGCTCAAATTCACTGAAATTGACTTCTTCAGTGAAAACATCTTCTTTTAACACATTAGCTGCCATGTGAGTTGTATTTAACTAATGCTAGTTTTGAGCCCGGGGCCTCCTGAAGCATATGTAACTCACACCTCTCTTTACCTTGGGAGCCATGTGGTGCGCAGGCAACTCACACTGCCATGCTGTAGCTACACGTTATGTGATGGGTGGCCCCCTGGGCCCCTGCAGTTAGTTCATGAAAATCTTACTTGTTGATGTTCTTATTGTTATAATTAATATTGACTATATAACTGCATATAACACACACAGAAAACAATAAAAAGCAACAATTTTTTCATTAAATTAGAAAGGATCATTTTGTTTTTGAAGCTTTTATTTTATTTCTGTAATAAAATACCATGACCCCAAGGAAAAAAATTTTTTTTCTAGTGTGGCAATGTGTTACAATCCCTGTCCCCTCATTGGCACTTCTTATCTCCTTTCCCTAAATTAGTTTCCTCCATAGCATTATAATCATCTGATATATTGTAAATATTGTTTAGTTTCACCTCTGAGGCATAGAGCTAGATCATATTTTATATATTGGAATTTTCTAGAGCATGACCCCAAACCATTATTTCAGCCAGATTAAAAGGGTTACCTTGTCATAGAGACAAATTTATTATTAAGATAATGAAGTTTAAGCCTCAGGGCCCTTCTCTCACTTTACAGAACAGTGAGAATGCCGGGAGTTACTAAGAGTTGTAGGGTGTTCTAGTTGGGAGGAGAAGAAAGGTTATTGCCAGGAAACATTTCTATGGAAGCATTTCTAGTATGTTGTCCACAGAGAGCTCAGAAGAAAAGAGACATGGATCTCCAAGAGCTTTCAGATGACTTCTAAATAAATATATACTGTGCCTGTAACTTTATATTAAATTAAATTAATTAATTATTTTTCATAAAGAAGGCCCCCAAATTGTATGTTTCAGACCCACAAAACTTAGATTCAGTACTGCTTGGTCAAGTAAGTTTGGTAATCATAGAGCTAAACAAAGTGAAACAGGTTTTTGTGATACAGAATTTTGGAGGTGTTTATCATGCAGATCTGCAATGTGAATCTTTTAGAGGGGCTTGGAACATGCAGTATTTCCCAAATGTGCACATCCACATTTTCACAGAGCCTCTTAAGCAATCAGTATTCTGTGGAGCATACTTTGGAAAGTGCTGCTCTGGAAACTTGCCCACTCACTCTGTTTTCTATCCCATTTCCATCAAAGAGGGAGAGAAATTCTTACCTTGTTCTTAGCAGTTTTGGTGAGCCTCTTGAAGTGACTGCAATATCATTTCAAAATGAATTTTATATTCGATGGAAATATGAAGTAGATTCTTTCTGAGATTGATTGAGCACCCCTGTTTAACATGACTCTATGAAATGAGAAGAAAAATAATTACCTTAAACACAATCTAACCTGCCTACAATAGTCACCATTTTAAACTTTATCATTGATGAAAGAGTTTAGAATTTCTTTCCTGAAAAAAGGAGTACCTGTGCATAACAATATTTTCTGATTTAATCTGTATTTTCAAATTCCACTGCCCCACTGGGAGCTGAAAGTAACATAAGTGATACCTAAAAGGCATTTCAATGTAATTGCCAATTGGAAACTCCAACAGTAGTTTTAAAATAGTTTCAAAATGTTGTAAGTTACTAAATATAAAAAAAGAACTATGACTTTTTATAACAGAATTAAACTAAGACTCATTCTAAGTAGTGGACAATAGATTAAACAGTTCAAAAATCTGTTAGAAGAGAAAAATGTCCTAGATGGTAGAAGTGAAATTATACTTTATCCAAACCAGGTAGCATTTTAAGCAATACTTCCTATGGGAAACTGAGTGATGAATATGTGTCTGTGTGTTTATTAGTGAGATTATATTTCTCTTTGTATTTGGCTTTCTTCTGATGTACCATACATTTTTCTAACTTTTCATTTGAGTTCTATCACATTTCTAGCATCTGCATTCACAGATTACTCACTTCCCTAGCTCAGATTTCATGGCATTTAACAACTATAATTATACTTTTCAAGTGCTGTACCAATCTTCAGTATTATATTCACTGGCAAAGATATTAGCTTTCAAAAATGCTGAAAAGCTCTTAGAAGTTTCATTTGTAAAGATGGGCTGTACTTAATTTTGATGACAGTTATCTTGTTCATAACCACGCTAAAAAGATCAATCTCATTAAAAGTGTATTACAATCAGCAAATCAAAATACGATGGACTAAAGTCTACATCACATTTGTAGAAATGGTCTTAGATATGAGTTACCTGGAGTTTTAAGAGGAGAAATGATGAAAATGAAATTTTCTTACTTTCTAGATAAATATTGTTCAAGATTCGTAGATAGGGTGAAAATATATCCCGGTTTGCCTAGCACAGCCCCAGTGTATGCCTGCTGCTTTATCTTAATTATTAATGGCACCTCCCTTCACTCTCAAATGTGTCCTGGTATGGATGGTCAATTATATAGTGACCCTATTAATAGATCATCTGTTAAGAGTCCAATAAATTGGAAATGATTTGATCTAAGTCATTAAAATTTTTCTTTCTTCTACCTTCCTCTAACACCTATTATACTGTGAGGCTTGGATGGATTTGTAATAATAATTTAAATTTATATGTATAAAATAAGATATAAAAAGTCAATTTTAGACTATACATAAATGTATATATCCTTAAAATATTATAAAGTAAATTAAGCCACTAAACAGATGACTGCATGTTATTTTAACACACTGTCTCACCTTCACACATCAGATGGTCCGTTATATATACTGCATCTTGCCTATTCCACTTCCATGGATTTTGGGGCAACTCTATCAACCAATAAAATTTCTTGCTCTCTAAATCAAGAAAAACCTGCATATGTAACACCTGCAAAAACATCTACGAAAAGTATGATTGTTGAAAGACAATTGAAATTTAAATCACGAAATTATTATCTTTTTTTATTCAAATTTGACCTAATCATAGTGTCTCAGCATTATTAGAAATAGTATGATTAAGACTGGTAAGTGGTTTATTGTTTATAGTATTGCAAAACAACTTCTTTGACTGATGATGATAGAATTTTTAGGGCCATGTGTCACTTTAAAAATTTTTCCATTTTATTTAACTTGTATTTTTAAGACATAGAATATAAAACATAATATTTATATAGCTCATATTACCACCAGCCAGTTAACTAATCCCTATTATATTTAAACATCCAAAACACCTCCAACATAAAATTTTATATGCATAATATATGATGCATTTCTTATTTACTGTTGTATAACAAATTACTTCTCAAAATTAGCAGGGTTAAACACCAAACTATTATTCTTATTATTTTCATATATATATATATATTTCCATAGCATGGGTGAGCACCAATATTTCCTTTTTTTTTTTTTTTTTAAGGCTCGTCAAGTGGAGAAGGAACAAAGAAATCTATAATTGTGATCAATTAGTTGTAAATACCACTGCACTTGGACCAGCCAACAAATTATTATTATTTCCCAGTTTCTATGGGTCAGGAATTCAGGAGTGGCTTAACTTGGTGTTTCTGGCTCAGCATCTCTCAAGAGGATGCAGTCAAGCTGTAGGATAGAGCTAATAGTCATCTGAAGGCTTGGCTAGGGCTATAGCATCCATTTCCAAGATGGCTTACTTACATAGCTGCTGGCAGGAGGCCTCGGTTCCTTGCTGGTTGCTGGCCATAGGTCTTTGTTCCTTGCCATGAGACCTCTTCATAGGGCTGCTTGACTGTCTTCATGAAATGTAAGTGGGCTTTCCCCAGAGCAAGTGATCCAGAAGATCCAAGAAGAATGCTTCAGTGCTTTTGTTAACTTATACTGAAAAGTTACAGAGCACTCCTGCCATATCTTGTTTATTAAAGGCAAGTCACGAAGTCTAGTCCACACTTAAGGGGAAGGGAATTGATCTCTATCTCCTGGATGGAGAAGTATCAGAGAATTTGTGGATGTATTTTAAAACCACAGCACATGGTGAAAATGTAGGAAGCAAGTACTGTAAAGTAGAAACACTGAAAATTATAAAACATTGCTGAGAGAAATTAAAGATCTAAACAAATGGAAAGATATAACATATTCAGAGATTAGAAACTCAATACTGTTAAGATGTTAATTCACTCCAAATTGATTAATATAGTCAATGCACTCAAAATAAAAATCCAGCAGTCTTGACAAGATGATTCCTAAATTAATACAGAAATGCAAAGGGCTTAGAACAGCAAGACAATCTTGAAGAAAAAGAACAAAATGAGAGAACACACACCAACCAATTTCAAGATTTTCAATGAAGTTATAGTATCTAAGACAAGAGTGTTTTTGGCATAAAGATAGACAAATAATCCAATGAAACAAAACAGAAAGTCAAGAAAGAAACACCCATAAAGTCACTTGATGTTTAGCAAAAGTGCCAAGCAATTTAAAGGGCAAAGTCCTAAACTGGAAACAATGAAATAACCATCAATAAGAGAATAAATAAACAAATTGTGATATTTTCATACTGGAATACTACCTCAGTAATAAAAGGAACAAAATACTGATACGTGCAAAAACATGAATAAATCTTTGAAATATTTTGCTGAGCAAAAGAAGCCAGATGCAAGTGAATACATATTTATGTTATCATTTATATGAAGTTAAGAACAGGCAAAACTAATCTACGGAAACAGAAAGGAGAATGGTGGTTACTGTTGGGGGCCAGTATAGACAGAGAAAGGCAGGGCATGGGGAAACTTTCTGGGGTAATGGAAATGTTTTGTATCGCGATCTACATGGTGTTTGCACGAGTATATACATAAGTAAAAATGCACTGAGCTTTACCTGTAACATTTGCAAATTTTCTTCTGTATGTAAGTTACTCCTCAATTTAAAAAACACAAAAAAGAACATGTATTAATGTAAATTCTCTACAAATGTAAATTTCCCCCCACAAAAGATAGATTTGCAGTGTTATTTCTGTCTATGAGACACATGGCAGCCATCTCAAAATATGTCAAAGAAATATATTTGGGAGTAAAATATTTCTAATTTCCTTCAGTATAAGGACAGCAAAGCAGATTAGAAAGAAGTATCTAAGGAAATATGGTCTGTTTGGAGCTGCATTATGTTTGATGTGACATCCAACTGAAGATGTCAAGTGTCAATGGAAAAGAAGCCAAACTCTGTAAAATAATTTAAAGAGGTTTATTCTGAGCCAAATTTGAAGACCATGAAACGGAGCCACTCCCAAGATGCCTTGAGCAAGTGGACTCTCTGTGGCTGGGTTAGTTTGGTTTTATATATTTCAGGGAGACAGGAATTACAGGTAAAGTCATAAATCAATACATGGAAGGCATATACTGATTTAGCCCAAAAAGGTGGGACATCTCAAAGTGGGGGCTTCCAAGTCATAAGTGGATTTAGGGATTCTTTAGTTGACAATTGGCTGAAAGAGTTAGTCTTTGTCTAAAAGACCAGGAGTCAGGGGAAAGAAATGCTTGAGTTAAGATAAGGATCTTCTATCTTTCATGTCATGCTAGACCGGAATCAGGTTGGGAAGTAAATATGATTCACCAGGCCCCCACAGAAAGGAATTTGGGCAAAAGAAAAAGATCAGAGTTTAGTCCTCACAAGGATGCAGGGAAAGTGAATAGGGAGATCATGGAGAAGATCAGAGGTGGAGATGTTAAAAAAAGAAAAGAAAAGAAAACAAAACAAAAATCTTGCTGTTTCTACCAGGGCACTAAAATGCTATAGAATCTGTATGTTAAAGGGATGTGCCAGATCAAAGTGCAGAATATCCAAAAAACAAATAAAAAAATGTTTCACAACTTTTGGACTCCTCAGCAAATTCAAGGCAAAATGTGTTCTATACTGGAGAAGAAACTCTCTTCTCCTCATTTGGTAGATCACAGGATGTTTACCTTAAATCAAATATAGGCCACACAGGAGAGAGAACTGGCTTTCCATGTTTTTAATTCCCACCTGGGATGGCAACAAGACCCCAAAAATGAGATTCTGTGTGTGCAGAGGACGACCGGAAGACTACAGACTCAGGGAGTGGCCAGCTGAGGATAAGTATTGCCCATGTTATGGGAAGTCTGGACAGAAGATTGATGAAATATCTAGAAAAGGAAGAGCCATATTTAAACAATAACCAGGTTTATGAGAGTAATCGTTTGTGCCATATTTTTACTTCTCCTCTACATTCTTTGATGGATAGTTCATGAGTGCAAGAGGTGGTACAGAAGAAAAAGAGCAGGAAGGAAGAAGAAATACTCCCATTCTCTTCTCTACAGTATGAGACACAGCATGTATAAGGCTGAGGAAGGAGAAGTCCTAGTTTGAGTAAAGATTAATGTATTGCTTAATAGTTTGGATTTGGCACTTTGAGTTCTGAATTGAAACTGAGGTTTGTGTTTTAAAATGACTCTAGGACTATTATCTAATAGCAGAAAAGTCACAGAGCCAGCCAAATTTTCATTCTATGAAGAACAAAATTTCCTCTCTGAATACAGTTTGCAGGGGAGAAGAAAACAAAAATAAAATGGTATATTCATTACATCCCACATGTATTTTTCAACTACCAGCTATATTAATATTGCATGGAATTAAGATGTATTTTTTTCATTCAAGAAGAATATGTGTATTTTTTTCTCAGTTTTCAAAAGGAATAAAATGTTGATTCTGGAAGCTATTCTGAATTGATCTGTTTAATTATATAGTCTCCTTAAATCGGTAATAAGGAGAAAGTTAAGAAAGGAATGTTTATCAAATTTACAGAAAATAAAATACTCAGAGGAATATCACACTGAATGTACCTTTTGAATTAATTCTAGCTTAAAAAAAATCAAGAACAATGTCAGAGATTACGGTAGAACTTGCATTGTTATCTTGACTTGATTTCCACTCTGGCTTCTACGGCTCTTCTACCAATTGTTTAATGAATCATTTGCCCAATTCCCACCATCCTTTGTGGTTTTTGGAGCATTACCCATCTGAAAATATCCCACTGAGCATGACGAGAATTATGTATCTGAAAGAGTTGAGTTGAACTTGGATATTTAGCCCAGAGATTCTTTAAAGAGAAAAGCTAGTGCTACTAATGTTTTGAAATTGACATGAAATAGAATCTATCTTTGTCACTTTAGAAACAAAAGAATTTTCAGAAAAGGCTATTTCAACTTTCTAACAATTAGAGCAATCTAGCGACAAATTGTTCTTCCCTGTCGGTTGTTATGATCTCTGTCACTGAAAATATTCAACCGGAGTTAACTGTCACTTTTCACAAAGCTTATAAATGGAACTAGGAGACTTATTGATTGAAATTCATATGAATTTCCTCATGATACTAAGATATTATGACTTTATAGGTATAAAATTTCCTTTATGAATTTCCAACAGCAAAGTTATATAAAGTTTAGAATATGTAAAAAATAGGAAGAAGAGAAATTTTTAACATAAGTATTCCTACCACTCAAAGATATTCACTGGGAATTATCTACATATACATTTTTGGTTACATAGTTTTAATCATAATTCTGTATAGCAAGCGGTATTTATATTTTTGTTTTCTGGACTTTTAACTACCATCGTAAGTGAAATGTTTTCCATGCTATTAATAATTATTTGAACATATTTTTATTGACAGTATATTTTTCATGTAGATGTTCTAAAATTTGTCAAATTCTTTTCTACATGAAATTTTAGATTGTTTCTAATTATCTACTATTATAAATAATACTATTCTAAGCAAATTTGCTTATGAAGGTTTTTTTGTG
The DNA here is from genome assembly GCA_963573855.1 of Lepilemur septentrionalis. Lineage (NCBI taxonomy): Eukaryota > Metazoa > Chordata > Mammalia > Primates > Lepilemuridae > Lepilemur > Lepilemur septentrionalis. The sequence continues at coordinate 44,041 of CAUYMX010125154.1, forward strand.
TGTGCATGTATGTGTGTGTTTCTTGTATTTATTATTTTGTCCTATGATAGATTCCCATAAGTAGTTATTGGGTTAAAGGTATTTAGATTTGTGAGACTTAAACACACTGTCAAATTGCTTTATAGTTTTTTTTGATTGTCATTATCATCAGCAATGTAAGAGTGTAAGTTTCTCTTGTAACCCTCACTACACATATTTGCATGGTTTTATTACATATGATTGAGCATTTTCCCATATATCTATTATCTGGCTAGTTTTTAAATTATCTGTTTATAACTTTTGATCTTTTATTTGAAGAAATACATATACAAATATATGTACATATACAAATATATCTTTTATTTGAAGAAATACAAATACATAAGGTTTCAAAAATACATATGATTATGGGGCCGGGCGCGGTGGCTCACGCCTGTAATCCTAGCACTCTGGGAGGCCGAGGCGGGCGGATCGCTTAAGATCAGGAGTTCGAGACCAGCCTGAGCAAGAGTGAGACCCCGTCTCTACTTAAAATAGAAAGAAATTAATTGGACAACTAAAAATACATGTAAAAAATTAGCCGGGCATGGTGGCACATGCCTGTAGTCCCAGCTGCTCGGGAGGCTGAGGCAGAAGGATCGCTTGAGCCCAGGAGTTTGAGGTTGCTGTGAGCTAGGCTGATGCCACGGCACTCTACAGCTGGGGCAACAGAGTGAGACTCTGTCTCAAAAAAAAAAAAAAAAAAAAAAATATATATATGATTATGTACTGTAAAGATCACATTCTTGTGAATGTGGTCCATGGATCTTTAGCAGTTCCACATGCTCCATAGTATTATCATGGACATGTTTTAAGTAAGTGTATGTGTCTTTCTTTTTCCCAATCGAGAGCCCATAGCTTTCGACCAGTTCTCACGAAGGGTCTCATGAAAATGAAGGTTAAGAACCATTAATATAAAGATAGTCCTTGTTTGTATTTTTTCTGTAAATATACAGTAAGTCCTCACTTAATGTTGTTGATAGGTTCTTAGAAACTGCAACTTTATATAAAATGATGTGTGACAAAACCCATTTTACCATAGGCTAATTGATATATAAACAAGAGTTAAGTTCCTGTGGCATATTTCTGATCACAAAACATCACCAATCTTATAAATAAAGACCAAAATACTTCTAATATTAAACATTGAAATAAATGTGAACTATACATACATTTAGGAAAGATTAATAAAAACAAGTAAGATTAATTATTTACCCAGTGATTCCAGTTTTGGGGCCCAGGTGGCTGGAGCCTGTTCCAGCAGCTCAGAGCATAAGACAGGAACTGACCCTGAACAGGTTGTCATTCCATCACCGA
>CAUYMX010125156.1:0-25192 GCA_963573855.1 Lepilemur septentrionalis
AAATTGGACTTCATAAAAATAAAAACTTTGGTACATCAAAAGACACTATGTATGTACTCTATGGACTACTTTGACAGAGTAGATTTTTAAATGTAACAAGATAAGTCAACTTGAATGGTAATATATTTTGGGAAATCAGCTCACTATAAATTGTGACTGTAAACATTATACTGTAAATGCTTTGTAGTTTTCCCCCAATTAAAAAAAAAAAAAAGACACTATCAATAGAATAAGAGTCAACCCACAAAAGGGGAAAATACTTCAAAATTATGCATTTAATGAGGGATTAATTTCCAGAATGTATGGAGAAGTCCTAAAACTCAACAACAACAAAACAGTGTGAATCATAAATTGAGCAAGGACTTGAATAGACAGATATTCTCTGAGAAATATATTTAATACAAATGACCAACAAACACATGAAAGCATGCTCAACCTTGCTAATCATTAAGAAAATGTAAATGGAATCCACAATAAGATACCATCTAATACCCATCAGGATGATTATTTCAACAAATCAGAAAACAAGTGTTAGCAAGGATGTGAAGAAATCAAAATACTTGTAAACTGTTGATGGAAATGTAAAAGGTACAGCCACTGTGGAACACAATATGGCAATTTTTCAATAAATTAAAAATAAAACTACCACATGATCTAATAATTCTACTTCTGAGTATATACATCAAAGCATTGAAAGCAAGGTCTCAAAGAGATATTCATACACTCATATTCATAGCAGCATTATCCACAATAGTGGAAGCAACTCAAGAGTCCATCAGCAGATAAATAGGTAAATAAAATGTGGTATGTATGAACAATGGCATATCATTAAGCTTTAAAAAGAAAGGATATTCTGGAAATGTTACAGAATAGATGATCCTTGAGGACATTATGCCAAGTACGATAAGTAAGACTCATAAAAAACTGTATTATTTTACTTATAAAAGGTATCTAGAATGGTAATATTCATAGAGATAGAAAGTATAATGGTGGTTGGAGGTGGGAATGGACAGTTACTCTTAATGGGTACAGACTTTTAGTTTTGCAAGGTGAAAAGAGCTCTGAAGATGGATGGTGCTGATGGTTGCTCAACAACATAAATGTACTTAATACCACTTAACTGCACACTTGAAAACAGTTAAGATGGCAAAGTGACACACATCTTTTTATGTACCTTTGCACAAATTGTCTCTCTTTTGTGGAACAAAAACATTCATGTATTATCTAGGGAACTTAAAGCCTCCACTGACTTAAAAAAGTCATCTGAAAGGAGGAATTACTTATAATTTTATTAGTGGAAAATTTAATAAATTAACAGATTACAAATCTGTTTTAATGTAAACATCATGTTCAAATATAGTGTAGTGACATTTTTCTCAGGACTATGAAATAATACAGTATGATATAATGGAAAAGAAATTGACTGGAAGTCAGAAAATTTGGCTATGTTCTTACCTTGATCCCTAATTTAATAACAGCAAAAATAAAGACATACATGTTTAATATTAAGTCAAAATCACTTGTCTTGCATGCTTTCTATCTCTTTTACAGCAGGTAAATTATTCAACTTATCTGGGCCTTGACTTCCTCATATATCAATCGGTATTATCATTATGCTGATTGATGATATGTCATCTATAAGCACCTATATCACAGAATCCTTGAGAGGGTTAAGTAAAAGCATACTAGCATTGCTTAAAAAGAGAGAAAACTTTTAATAAATTAGGTACTCAATGAGTTTAGCTATTTGTTATGAAAAAAACTTAAATCTATATGGTACTTATTAAGTGCCATAGTTCTGAGTGCTTTTTATTTTTAATTCTTTCAATCCTAACAACAAAGCCAGGTTAACAGAGTTTTATTATCCCTATTTTACAGCTGAGGAAAATGAAGCAGCGATGTTAAGTAATGTCATGTTTGGAATCCCAAAGTGAGAGCCACGTTATTATCATAATTATGTTAATCAATTACTCATTGCCTTCATTCGCAGAACTTTCTAAGCACATATTGGGAAATAATGAGAAATTTCACATAACAGAAATACTACATACATGAACAAGAATGATAGGTTATGGGACTACAAAGTAGATTCTGGCAGACTGGTGAAATACTTTGCCAAGCTTGGTAAGGAATTTGGTATTTTTCTTTTATGTTAATATGGAGTTAGTAGTGAGTCTTTAAGAAATCAAGGTTGAAATGAAGTTATAATTTTCTATTTAAAAATTTTGTACATTAAAGAATTTTAACATGGAAAAAATCATTAGTTCCATGAGTCTGACAGCTAATGTCTTATTTTCTGTGTATCCCATTCAATATTTTATGCATATACATTCTTTGCAAAGTTATCCTCATAATGCACATTCATATTATATTGCAATCCCTTTTTTTAACTTAACATGTCCTTTTCATTTCTCTCAATATTTTTTCTGATTACCATTCCTAACAGGCATATACTTTGTTATTAGGAAGATATATCATAACTTATAATTTAATTAACCATTCCTCTATGTGGACATTGCAATTGCTTCCAATAGTACTATGTCATAAGTAATATTTATGTGTCATAGATATGTAAACTCTCTTTTGGCATATGATCTCTAATGCTGCTGAATTTTTTTTCTGTGAAATTTTTATAAATTTTCACAGCTACTGATTTCTCCACAACTTTGTCAACAAGTTTTATTTTGAGGCTTACTTAAAGATTATGGAGGAAGGAATCCTGCGAAAAGAGGCAAGTGAGTGGAAAAACAGTTCAAAGCTAAGGTTAAAAATCCAATAACAAAATTAAGAAAATTGGTAGTGGAGATGATATGAATAATAATAATTTTAACTTCACATTTATTAATTACTTTCTATATGCCTGATATGTGTCATGATCTAAATTCCAAATGCATGACATGAATTATCTAATTTAATCTACAAAGCAACTTTAAGAAGTGTGTAGCATTATAAAACCTCTTGCAGATGGAGGCCCTGAAACACAAAGATGTTAACTAACTAAAATAAACAACTTTTAAGCAGCAGATTTTGTATGTAAGGAGTTATTAAATGAGGGAACGAGTGAAAACCATAGCCAAGTTTTATGACTTCAGTTGAATTTTTTTTTTAATTATATGATAATGTAACATTTTTTTCAGTCCTGGCCAAGAATATCACTACAGTCTACATGGAAATAATCTTTTTATTAAAACAGGATAATTGTCTCGTAAGGTTTATTTAATTTACTTATAATAAAATTGAAATGTACACCAATAGAGAGAGCCTGTTTCAATCTTCTAGCTTCTCTATTGGTGTAACATAATTATTATAGATAAGATTCTGGCCTCCATTTTATACATCCAAACTTGATTTTTTTACTTCTTTCTGTTCAAGTGTTCAGAGAAATTGGTCTCCACATATTTCAGAGGCATATTGTACTCAATTCTGCATCCTTGAATATTTTAGTTAAAGCTTCCAAAATATCATTTTTATAATTTATTTCTATTATAAATTGATTCATTCTGTAAGACACAGCTAAAATATTCTCTTTCTTCCTTCCCATTTTCCTCCACTTCCATCTTCTTCATATCATTTATAATTTATCATGCCTACAGTCAATAGCATTTGTGAATTATAGACTTGTATTGGGATTCCCTCAACCTCTTGAATACAGTGTAATTTCTGTCTAAGCTCTGATATTTTTTGCCTAAATATTAACATATACTTATATAATGTTTACATTTGATAAATTATTAAAATTTCTTAGGTTGTTTTTGCTTTTCAAATTGTTTGAAATTTCTAGGAGGGTAAGTCACATTTTATTTTCATCATCTCTTGCAGTAACAAATTAAAAAAATTGAAAAACAAGTTAAATAAAAGGCACTCAGTAAACTTTTATTAATTGATTGCTCGGCCATATACTATGTTTTAGTTTCTTATTCAAGTAGATTTAGATTTTTTTTTTTTGGACTATACAAATGGTGAAATATAACCAGAGCTAAGTATAATTGTCATATTACTTTATGTCATTGAAAGGAAAAGCAACCTTTTGCTAAAAAAAAAAGGGGGACTATTGCATATATATGTGTATGTATACCTGTAATGTATCTATAGAGAATATGTGTATGTGTATATACACATATAGCATTTATGTGTGTGTGCATTTGAGGCATCTGGAGAAGTTTATCCTTATTACATTTATGTTAGAAGACAATTTATACTTTTTTAAATTTATGAAATGTTTGACTAGCCTACATGAAATGGCGATTTTAGTTTAATTAAAAAAAAAAAAGTGAAAATAGTCTTTCTTCTACTATAGTGTTTATCCTTTATTTTTCCAAAACAGGATCATTTAAACAGCTAAAATACTGTACGGTATTTGGAAGTTCCTTTAAAGAATGAATAGCTCTGGTGTCATGATATAAGCTGCCCTGGAGAATAATTTTTTATAACAACTGTAATTCTATTCTATGTCCCTTCTTTAAAACACTGTAGACTGATTATTCGAAAGGGGCAGCTACTTTTGTTTCAATAACTTTAGTCTTTCATGAAGATCCTAAAAAGCATTAGGTCCTTACTTGAGTATAAATCTATACTTTTGATATAGATTTCTGTAGAAAAAAGTATTATATCAAACTTTTAATTTTTACTGGGAGTATTGAAATGATATTAATAGCTATAATAATGGAAGAAAAACATTAGTATCATTGAAGTTTTGCTGATTGTTGAATACTTGTTTTTAGTATTTGAACTTTCAGTGTTAGGTTCACTATTTTTTTCCTTTCATGTTGATTACTCACCTTGAAATGAGAAAAAACTTGCCTGTCTGTAACAGCACTTGTGGTTTCATGAACACTATCATATAATCATATTTTGGAGGGTACAAAGCAATATGAAAATTTTATCTTTTTTTTCTGTATATAAAAGACTTTGTTGATTGGAATGCCTGTGGTTGTAAACAGTCACCTTTACTGAGTTTCAGAGAGTAGGTCACTTTGCTCAATTAATTTACATAATTGGACATGTTTCTTATGGTAATTGTTTTTATAAGTGGCAAAAATCGGGATTTTTTTCTAAACATATTTATTAACATTAGATGATATAGCACTGTATATAGCATTTTGTGGTTTAAAATAAATATAGTATTATGCTTATGGTATATGAATAATGTTTAATATTCACTAATTTAAGGAAAAGTATTTCTTTACCAAGTGTATGTACTTGTATATTTGTGTTTACATTTATAATGTGGTAGAAATTTTCTTTTTCTCCGATTGCTTTCATTTCTGTGAAGATTTAAATTGAAATTCCTGAAGAATAGCTTCCTCTTCTAGATGTAAACCTGTACTTCTTAACTGCATTGCATGCTCAACATGGTATGTGTGATTTAATTACATTTGTAACTTGCACATCAACACTGTAATTGGGTTACTGCACCCAAGTGCAGCAATATGGAAGAACATGTTGCTAAATATAATATCAGAAAAGAAATGTTTTAGAATTTGGACTAGTTTGTATTACCAAAAATATAATATATGCCTTATTATACAAGTATCATAGATGTGTATGTGATTGTGGGTATCTTTACAAATTTTAATACATACATAAATGTATATAGATTCATATATGTATGTCTATGTCTATATGAAATATATGTTATATATTCAAACATTATTTGGTTTTTAACTGTCTTTTGCATTTGTATACATAAATGGTTATCAGACTAAGGAAGAACACAATTTTGGAATAACTTTTTTGAAGAAAATACTGATTGAATTAAAAAACATTTTAACCATGGCTATCTAATTCTGGATAGAAGCATGTGTTCTGAGGAGAAACACATAGAATCCTAATAAACTTTTGAGATAGGTGACTTTTATTTCAAATAGCAATGTAATATTCAATATCCACTTTAGCATTACCGTTGATTCAAAGAAACATACACTAACTTTTGATATAATGCCAGAACAGGCCTTGGAAATTAAATCAGTGAAAATAGAACAATAGACAATAAAGATTACAAAAGTGCCCTAATAGTAATTATGAGGGAGTTCTCAAGCCCATTGAAAGAATTTCAAATCTATATCCTTTACTGATTCTCCTACTAAGTTTCTACTCTGAGGTAGACAATAGGTTTTCAACATATTTTTACAATAGATATAATATCCAGGTAATAGATGCCAATATTTCCTATACTTCTAATTTATTAATGTGGGTCTTGCCCTCTGTGATTTTTGTATGATTTTAAGCATAACCACTGAGAATATTTACTACATATCAGATAATATGTTTCAGGAACTCAGCTGAGCTTGGGGGACAGAGAGCTGGTGTGCCATGGGTTGCCAGGGGTTGCCGATTAAAGCAACAAGACAAAAATGAATTGATATAGGCAAGAAGCTAAACCCTTAGCACAGAGTGAATATCCTTGTGTTTCATTTCCATCATGGAATGGTAAACAGTTGGAAGGCCAGGTGGATCAGCCCAGACCTGAGGGTCATCTTGCTGTTTGGAAGCTGGGGATGAAAGACTCTGGACCCAGGGGTTGAGGGAGATGGTGAGAGGGGAAGGCTATGGGTGGGTACTGAGTCAGAGTGAGGAAAAATGTCTTTATGCTTTCCTCCAACAAGAAGTCCTCTGTAGAGGTGCCTGGAGAGAACACAGGCTCAAGGCCTCAGTTACATGTCTAGGTATGAAGGTCCTGGGGCAAGGAGCCAGGAATGTAAACCTGTAAACGTACGATAGCACGACCATGACCAAATAGGAGGATTGAGTCCTTAACTGCTGCTCCTCTTAAAGACTAAAATGCCCTGGCTATGCACCAAGTCTGGTGTTGGGAGGGAAGCTTTCTCCTGTGACCCTTGTCAGGTAAAGCCTTTGTTATAGCCTAAGGTCAGGACTGAAAAGTTACGCATAGGTTTTTAACAAGGAGCTGGACTCCTCATTATGTTAAAGTCACATTCATTATCTCTTCTAGAGTTCCCAATAGCCCAGTGTGATTATCTATGCTACACTGAGGAAGAATCTAGAGGTTATACTTTGTTAAACAATTTGCCTAAGTTTACAAAAATATAAAATAAAGGGTCAGAGCTTACATAACTCTAAAACTCATACCCTTATATTATATATTGTTCCTTAATTAAATTTCACATACCGCCATCTTGAAAAGAGGCATTTAACTCTCTTCTCTATAGTTTTCTTTTCCTTAGCTGAGTTTAATTAACCTCATTTTACCAATTTGCCTATTTTTTTTTATATCTCATTCCTTAATGTCTTGTTTGTAAAAGATTTGAAACAGGTAGAAATTGGGATTTCTTAGCCTTCATTTTTTTATCTGTCTCTTTGTTGGCAACCTGATCAATTTGAGCACTTTTGTGAAATCCTTTCTCCCAGTTCTTCTAAGCTTTATTTTCTCCAATCCTTACTTGAGTTTCTTCCAGGTTAATCTTTCACATGCTAGACAACTAAGGCATGATTGTGTATTAGCTTCCTATAATCCTGGAACTCTAGGATGCGCTTTCCAAAATATTCCTTTTTCCAGCTCATATTTGCTATGATACATTATATTTAACTTTTTATATGCCCTTGTGTATTTTTTAATCAAAGGGGTAATATCTGGAAGGGTGTGGATGTGGCAATATATGTGCTGCTTCATTGTCATTGTAACTATTCATCTCACAAAGATTTGGGGGAAATATAGTTCTCTGTGAGAAAAAAAAGAAACAATTTAATCTTTCATAATCATACCCTATAGAGTAGGGTTGAAGCAAAAAATGTAGACAGATGCTGAAAATAGCCAGAAACCATGGCAATTTTATCTGTGAAGTCATGGGATTTTGAGATATGGGGAGTGAGAAATTTAAGGATGGTCAAAAAGTCTTCTCACAACTTCAAGTTCTTTAGAAAGCCTGACAATACCAGGAGATGTGCTCTGTCTGACTATCTTAATATGATTTTCTGTTTTTCACTTTCCCTTATCAGCACAGAAATTTGCTATAAATATATAAGATAATAAACAATGCTAAAGAGATTTCTAAACCTACAGCTTTAATCCTCGTAAATTGTTACCATTCTTACTCTGATTAAGACTATTAGAACTCTTGCCTATCTAGTTAATATTCTATTTTTTTTCAAAGTCTCCCTTAATCCCATTTCCAAATCCGAGGCACAGCAAATGAATCCTCCTTCTTGAGACCACCATATGTCCTAGGCAATCTTCTCCAAAGTTATTTTTCAACTATATTATAAATATAAATTTGCATGTCTCTTTTGACATCAGTTAGCTGCCTCTTGATGAAAAGGATGCTAAACAAATATTTGTTAAAATAATGACTCAATGAAACAAATATTCCTCTACAAATATTCACACAGAGAGCAAAGAAACTGAACTGGGAAATAGTAGATTCCCTTACATATTTAATGCTGCTGCCAGTCATTCAGAAATAAATATTTTCAAGAAACCTCACATGTCTATGTATTTGAAGAAGTGTATTTATTTTCATTTATTTCCTTAATTTATAAATTTTATTTCAGTAACTCTGTATATTGAGTTACAATGTGACAACAAATCGTTTTTTTAGGTTAGAGTACCAATGAGAGGTGGCAAGGTTCATTTAAAAAGGGCCTCAATAAAATGGAAAACAATGACATGGATAAATATGTATAAAGCCTCAATCAAGTTAAAGTTGGCATGATAGTAAAACCAGCTGGGCAAATAAGACATGATTATGCTAAGTCATTGGCTACTTATAAATCTTTTGCATAACAGGTTTAAACATGGTCTTACCTATGCATACCTTGAATCTTGAGCATAAGTAGTTTCTCATCTTGGAAATTTAATGTAACAAGCTTATAATACCGGAACACCATGATTTCCATGTTGCTGAAAGAAAATACATTCACAGTGTGGTGAGCCACAGCAAGTTGTGACATTTAGCTGTCATATTTTCATAACTTTTGGTTATCATACGTGAATAAAACCTGGAGTAAAAATAGTAGGCTATATCAGGGAAACTAGCCAAGGTATATATCTACTATTGACTCTTACACTTCTGGCCACTTTAATTTGAATGCATTTGCAATGTCATTCCCTCTAGGTGTGGGTAACCTAAAGAAAATATGAGCTGAAATTTGTGATACTTTACTCACTCTCAAGCTGAAAGTTCTTAAAAAATAAATCTGAGTAAATTTATTTATTTAATCCATTTATTCCATTAATTAAGATTTATTGGGCATCCACAATATGAGAAGCATTCTGGGACATGCTGTACTTTAGGCAAACAGAATATACACATAGTTTGTAGTTACGTAAGAATTTTGTACAAATAAAGTAAATAAAGTATAAGAAAGGGAAATATATCTTATATATGGAAAAACAATGGGAAGATTCCTAGAGGAAGCTAATATTAGAGCTGAGGCTTACACAGTACACAACAATGGTGATTTTTGCTCTAAGGCTTAAGAGAAAAATTTAAATAAAACACACTAAAAAGATGGGAAAAATACTTTTTAAGAGAGTGTCACCTTTCAAGAGGAGTAGGTAATGGAGCTACATAAAAGAGAACATTTTATTTCAGGCCACAAAATTTGGACTTTATAGGAGAGTCAAGTGGGCATTAGGGAACTATTCTTAAGCTATGAACAGATAAGAGGCAAACTATATGCTGTGCTCTTCAGAGGATAATCTGATAGTTACAGGTAGAGGTGGCTACAGAGAAATCAAATTGAAGAGCTGAAGAAACTGCTTTCATTAAAAAGGTAATAATAACCTAAACTTCATTAGATAGAATGAGAGTACAATGAAAAACTTAAGAAAAACAAAGAAAGGTGGAATATATTAAACATGAGAACTGATGTGGTTAATCAGTGTGAATGAGAATAAAGGTAATTTTTTTCTGTAAAATATGAGTAAGTAAAGGCAAAATGATGTCTGGGTCACTGATGAAAGATAGAGAAATCAAGAAAAGGGGCATACCATGTATTGAAATAATAATTAGAGATTCTAGGGTTGTATTATATATCAGATACTATAAGTATTTTGTGTATGCTAAGTCTTTTAATCATCACAACAAACTGTGGGACATGAGCTATTATTATTTTCATTTTAATGATGAAAAGTGGAGATAAAATCAGTTCAAATATTTTGCCCATTGTCTCAAAGCTACTGTCAGAAACAGAAAATAACCTAGACTGCCAGACAATAGCTAAATTCTTAAATCACAATACTCAGTTACCACTTTGCCTGAAGTAATTGAGTACTTACTCTGTAGAAGCACCATTCTAAATGCTTTATACATACAAAAGCATTTAGTCCTCAAATAATCTTATAGAGTGTGTTTAAGATCTTGATTTTGGTAAATGTCACTATAAGAACATAAAAGCAACTTCCTATTCTCCTGTATCTGCGCACTTCACCACAACTAAATCTGCCTTTGAATTGTCTTTAGACTTGCTGAGTTTGAAGTATAAGTGCAACATCTAAATGCAAATATTCAGTTGGAATTGATGTATAATATAACAGAAGAAATTTGACCCAGATACACCCATTATAAAGCCTCTGCTTAGAGAGGTTTTTAACTAAAACCACAAGAAGGTATTAGATACCCGAGTGGACAAATAGAAATATACAGAATAATATCATATAAAATTAAAATTATTGTTTTACAGAAGATACAAGAAGCAGTGTTTTCTGTATATGTTAAGGAAAACTAGAGTGAATTTGTTTATAAAGAGGTTGCCAGTGCTTAAATAAACAATAAAGTTTTTAATTTTGTAGGCAGTAACAATAATCAGTAAACCATCTATTAAATAGAATTAGCCAACAAAAGTTCACAAATAAAAGAGAGGGTGGAGCAAGATGACCAAATAGAAACCTCTAGTGATCATCCCTTCACAAAAACACCAAATTCAACCATTATCCAAACAAGGAAGCACTTTCAGAAGAAGCAAAAATCAGATGCATGATCATAGTACATGGCTTTAACATTGTATCAATAAAAGAAGCACTGATGAGGGCAGAAAAGTCAATTTTGTATTGCCCATGCCACCCCTCGCTCATCCCCCAGCAGTGCCTTGCCAATGCACAGAGTAGAGAGAGAAACTAGTGCCCGGGGGGAGGGAGAGTAAAATGATTGTGAGATTTTGCATTGGAACTCAGGGTCGCTCTGTCAAAGTGGAATACAGTGCATGGCAGAGTTCTGCTGGTGACCACAGAGGAAGAATTTAGACTACCCAGTGTTTTGGCAATTCTTTTGGCTGTGCTGGCTCAGAGAACATGATTTTCAGTGGGTTGCACATGACTCAGTGAGACGCCAGCAGTAGCAGCCAAGCCAGCACCTGTGTCCTCCCTCCCCCAGCTCTAGGCAGTGCAGCTCAGGGAAGGTATTCTTCCACTTGGGAAAAAGAAAGAGAAGAATTCAGAGGACTTTGTTTTGAAACTTGGGTACCAGCTCAGCCACAGTAAAATAAAATACCAAGCAGACTCCCAAAGTCCCTGAGTCCCAGTCTTAGTTCCTGGATAGCATTTCTAGACCCACCCTGGGCCAGAAGGGAACCCACAGAAAGGAAGGACCCAGTACTGGCAGGATTCATTATCTGCTGACTAAAGAGACCTTGGGCATTAAATCAGCGCTAGCTAGGCAACAGTCACCATGGGCTTTGGGTGAGACTGGGCAGGCTTCAAGTGTAAACTGGCATAGTTCTAGCCATGGTGGCAATGAATGAATGTACTCATGACTCCTAATCCAAAGTGAACATCCCAGGACAGTGAGTGAGGGAAGAAAATGAGAAACTTTGACCGGTAATCCAGGGAATTCTCCTGGTCTTACTCAAGGCCACCAAAGCAGTACAACCAGGAGTTAGCAAGAATCACAGTATTACTGGGCTGAGGTTTCAGCCAGTGCTAATAAAGCTGCAGTGAACAAAGACTTAGACCACAACACTCAATTCCCTTTGAATATTTGGAAAGCCTTCTTAATAAGTATGGGTTCAAACAAGCTCAGACTAAAAAGACTACAATCAATAACTAACTCTTCAATGCCCAGACATTGACAAATATCCACAAACATCAAGAACATTCAGGAAGCATACCCTCATCAAACAAACTAAATAAGGTACCAGTGACCAATCCTGGAGTGATAGAGATATGTGAACTTTCAGATAAAGAATTTAAAATAGCTGTCTGAAGAAGCTCAAGGAACTTTAAGTCAACACAGATAAGGAATTTAGAATCCTATCAAACAAATTTAAGAAATTGGGGGGAAAAAAAAAAAGCAGAAATTCTAGAGCTGAAAAATTCAAGTGACAAAATGAAAATGCAACAGAGTCTTTCAACAGTATAATTGATCAAGCAGAAGGAAGAATTAGTGAGCTTGAAGACAGGCTATTTTAGACAGACACAGTCAAAAGAGAAAAAAGAAAAAAAATGAAGAATGTCTTCAAAACATAGATAATAGCCTCAAAAGGGCCAATCCAAGAATTACTGATCTTAAAAAGGATGTGGAGAGATTGGGGTACAAAATGTATTAAAAGAAATAATCCTTTAGGTTTCCAAACCTAAAGAATGATGTCAATATTCAGCTACAAGAAGATCATAGAGCACCAAGAAAATTTAAGCCCAACAAGCCTACCTCAAGGTATTTAGTAGTCAATCTCACAATGGTCACAGATAAAGAAAAGGTCCTAAGGGAAGCAGGGAAAAGGAAAAAGAAAATAACATATAAATGAGCTCTAACACATTTGTCAGCAGACTTCTCAGTGGAAACCTCTTAGTCCAGGAGAGAATAGCATGGCATATTCAAAATGCTGAATGAAAAAACAAAAACAAACAAATAATAATGATAAAAACCCTTTAACACTAGAATATTATATTCTGCAAAAATATCATAAGGAGAAATAAAAATGTTCCCAGACAAACAAAAACTGAGGGATTTCATAAACACCAGACCCGTCCTAAAGAGATGCTAAAAGAAGTTTTCAATCTGAAAGAAAATATTATTAATGAGCAATAAGAAATCATCTAGAGGTATAAAACTCACTGGTAACACTAAGTACACAAATTAAGAATACTCTATTCCTGTAATTGTGGTGTATAAACCACTTATATCTTGAGTAGGAAGAATAGAAGACAAATCTATGAAAAATAATAACTACAACATTTTTAAAAATAGACTGTATAAAAAGGTATAAATAGAAACAACAAAAAATCAAAAAGCATGGGGGAATGAAATTAAAATGTAGAATTTCATTTAGATTTCTCTTTGCTTGTATTATTGTTTGTAAGCCAAGGTAAATTGCCATATATTTTAAATAATTGGTTATAAAATGTTTTCTGTAAGCCTCATGGTAACCTCAAGTTAGAAAAACCTACAAAAGATCCACACAGACACACAAAGTAAGAAATTAAAAAAAAAACTACCAGAGAAAATCACTTTTAACAAAAGAAGACAGGAAAGAAGGAAGAAAGAAAGAGGACAACAAAGCAACCAGAAATCAAATAACAACATGATAGTAGTAATTCCTTACTTATTGATAACAATATTGAATATAAATGGACTAAACTGTCCAATCAAAAGACATAGAATGGCTGCATGTATTAAAAAAAAAAAAATAAGACCTAACCACATGTTGTCTACAGAAACCCCTTTCAACTATAAAGACACACGTAGACTGAAAATAAAGGAATGGAAAAAAATATTCCACACAAATGGAAACCAAAAAATAGGAGGAGTAGATACACTTCTATCAGAATAGATTTCAAGACAAAAATTACAAAAAGAGACAATGAAAGTCTTACATAAGGATTCAATTAGGCAAGAGGATATAACAATTTCAAATATATATGCATCCAACATGGGAGCACCCAGATATATAATGTAAATATTATCAGAGCTAAAGAGAGAGATAGACTCCAATACCCAATAATCAGTGGAGATCTCAACTCCCCACTTTCAGCATTGGTCATAACATCCACACAGAAAATTAACAAAGAAACATCAGACTTTAACAGTACTATGAATAATAAATAATTCAGAATAAACGGACCAAATAGATACTTATAGAGCATTTCATCTAACAAGTGCAGAATACACATTGTACTCCTCAGCTCATGGGTTATTCAAAAGGATAGACCACATGTTAGGCCACAATACAAGTCTTAAAAATTTTTTCAAAATTAAAATTATACCAAGTATTTTCTCTGACCACAATGTAATAAAACTAGAAATCAACAAGAGGAACATTGGAAATAATACAAACATATGTAAGTTAAACAGTGTGCTTCTGAATTACAAGTGGGTCAATGATGAGAAAAAATAAGTAAATAAATAAAAATAAAAATATCTGAAAACAAATGAAAATTAAAACAAAACATATCAAAAGCTATGGGATAAAGAAAAAGTGGTAATAAGAGGAAAGTTTATAGCAATAAGTGCCTGCATCGAAAAAGTAGAAAAGCTTCAAATAAACACCCTCTCTATTCATGCATTTATAGAACTAGAAAACAAGAGCAAATCAAAGTGAAAATTAGTAGAAGGAAAGAAATAATAAAGAGCAGAGCAGAAGTAAACTAAATTGAAAAATTGAAACCAATAAAACAATACAAAAGATCAATGAATCAAAAAGTTGATTCCTTGAAAAGATAAAGAAAATTGACATTTATTGGGGCTAAGAAAAAAAAATCTACAAAAATACAATTAGAGATGAAAAATGAGCCATTACAACTGATACTGCAGAAATTCAAAGGATCATTAAAGAATATTATGAACAACTATATGCCAATAAATTGGATAACCTAGAAGAAATGGATAGATTCCTAGACACATACAACTTACCAAGATTGATCCAGGAGGAAATCTAAAAACTGAATTAACCAATACTAAGTGGTGAGACAGAAGCAATAATAAAAAGTCTCCCATCAAAAAAGCACAAGATCTGATGACTTCATTGCTGAATTCTACCAAGTTCTCAAAGAACTCATATCAATTCTACTTAAACTATTTCAGAAAACTGAAGAGCAAGAAATATCCCCAAACTCATTCTACAAGGCCTATATTACCCTGATACCAAAACCAAAGATATAACAAAAAAAAAACAAAACAAACAAACAAAAACCCCCCACTATAGTTCAATAACTCTAAGGACCATAGAATCAGGGGCCCAGAACAAAATATTTGCTAACCAATTAACTTATTAAAAATATTCATCATGATTAAATGAGATTCATCCCAGACATGCAAGAATGTTTCGATATATGCACATCAGTTAATGTGATACATCATATCAACACAATGGATGATGAAAAGCATATGATCATTTCAATGTATATTGAAAAAGAATTTGATAAAATTCATCATCCCTTCATGACAAAACTTAAAAACCTGGGTGTAGAAGGAATATACCTCAACGCAATAAAAGCCATATATGACAGACCTACAGGAGATGTCATATTGAATGGTGAAAATCTGAAAACCTTTCCTCTAAGATCTGGAAAAAAAAACATGGATGCTCACTTTCATCACTGTTATTCGAGAGAGTACTGGAAGTTCTAACTTAGAGCAATTAGACAAGAGAAAGAAAAAAATGGCAACCAAATTGTAAAGGAAAAAAATCAAATTATCCTGTTTTCAGATGACATAATCTTATATCTAGAGAAAACTAAAGGTTTCATAATAAAATTTTAGAAATGATAAGAAAATTCAATAAAGTTGCTGAATAGGATACAAAATAAACATAGAAAATTTGGTAGCATTTCTCTATACCAACAGCAAACAATCTGAAAAAGAAACCAAGAAATTAATTCAATTTATAACAAATAACAAAAAAAAATCTAGGAATAAACTTAACCAAAAAAATGGGAAATCAGTTCACTACAAATTGTGACTGTAAACATGGTACTGTAAATGCTTTGTAGTTTTCCCCTAATAAAAAAAAAAGAGAAAAAAAAATTAAAGATCCCTACCAAAATAACTATAAAACATTGATGAAAGAAATTGAAGAGGACACAACAGAATGAAAAAATATTCCATGCTCATAGATCAGAAGAATCAATATTGTTCAAATGTTCGTGCTACCCAAAGCAATCTATAGGCTCAGTACAATCCCCACCAAAGTACCAATGACATTCTTCACAGGTATAAAAAAAAAAAACAAAAAACCCTAAAATTTGTATGGAATCACAAAAGGCCCAGAAGAGCCAAAGTGATCCTAGGCTACAAGAAAAAAACTGGAAGAATCACATTACCTGACTTCAAATCATACTACAGAGTTGTAGCAACCAAAATAGCAAAGTACTGGAACAAAAACAGGCATATAGACCACCAATGGAAAAGAATAGAGAACTGAGAAAAAAAAAAATCCACACCTTTACAGTGAACCTATTTTTGACAAAGGTGCAAAGAACATACATTAGGAAAAGGATAGTTTCTTTAAAAAACTGTGCTAGGAAAACTGGATATCCATATTCAGAAGAATGAAACTAGACTACTATCTCTTACCATATAAAAATCAAATATTTTAATTTGATTAAAGACTTAAATCTAATACCTGAAACTATAAAACTACTAAAAGAAAACATTGGGAAAATGCTTCAGAGCCAATGGATCTAGGAAAGGACTTCTTGAATAACATCCCCAAATTATAGGCAACCAAAGCAAAATTGGACAAATAGGATCATATCAAGCCACAAGGCTTCTGCAGAGCAAAGGAAACAATCAACAATGTAAAGAGATAACCCACAGAATGAGAGAAAATGTTTGCAAACTACCCATCTAACAAGAAATTAATAACTAGAATATGCAAGGAGCTCTAACAACTCAATAGGAAAAATCAAATAATCTGTTTTTAAAATGGGCAAAAGATCTGAATAGACATTTCTTAAAAGAAGACATACAAAGGGCCAACAGGTATATGAAAAAATGCTCAACATGATTAGTCACTGGAGAAGTGCAAATCAAAACTACAATGAGACGTCTTCTCAAGGCAGTTTAAATGTCTTTTGTCTAAAAGACAGGTAATAACTAATGCTGGTGAGGATATGGCGAAAGAGGACCCCTCATGTGCTGTTAGTGGGAAATTAGATTAGTGCAATCACTTTGGAAAACAATATGGATGGAGTTCCCTCAAAAAATTGAAAGAACTACCGTATGACACAGCGATCCCACTGCTAAGTATATACCTAAAAGAAAATAAATGAAAAAAATATATATATCAAAATATGTATCTCCACTCCCATGTTTATTACAGCACTGCTCACAGTAGCCAACATGTGGGTTCAACCTAAGTGCCCATCAACAGATGAATGGATAAAGAAATTTTGGCACAGATACAAATGGAATATTATGCAACCATAAAAAGAATGAAATCTTGCCATTTTTAACAACATGGATGGAACTGGAGACCGTTTTGTTCAGTGAAATAAGCCAAGCTCAGAAATACAAATCTTGCATGTTCTCACTCCTATGCAGGAGCTAAATATTAAAACAATTGTTCCCATGGAGACAGAGTAGAGTGATATTTACCAGAGGTTGTGATTGGTAGTGTGTGTATGGAGGGGGATAAAGTGAGGATGGTTAATGAGTGCAAAAATACATATAGATAGGCAGATAGAATGGACAATATTTGATAGCACAATCAAATGACTATAGTCAACAATAAGTTAGGGTATACTTTAAAGTAAAAGAGTGAAATTGGAATGTTTCTAACATAAATAAATGATAAATGCTTAAGGTGATACCCCAATTACTCTGTTTTTATTAATACACATTTTATGTCTGTATCAAAACATCATATGTATTCTATAAATATATAAAACCATTATGTACCAATAATAATTAAAAATTAAAAAGTTCACAAATATAATAAGAAATTAAATCTTTCCCTAATATTTTTATTGTATCATTGTCATATGATTATTTAGGGGGTAAATCACACAGTCATGTTCTGGTAAGCATAGGATTTAACATCCCATGCCTTTGTCCATTTGATATGCTTGACTGCTTGGGTTTTCTGGAAAAATAATTTATTTATGCAATTTTTGCAATCCTAAATTGCAATGCAGGTAAAATCTAGTACTGTTTCTAAAGTCATTAATGATAATCTAATAATATATTGTGAGGATGAGGCAATATTGATCTTAGGAACAATGTTTCTAAATTTTTCAGATCAGTTATTTCTATAATTTTTAAATATTTAAACTTACACTCAAGATTTTTAATTGCCTATAAAAATCACAGGAGACATAATTTTTTGTCAGGTTGAAGTCAAAGAAGGTAGTTTTCTGTGAAATATAGTCATCTTACAAATGAGAATAGTTCCTAGCATGAAGTAGTTTCATTTTTCATAGGTTTTCAATTAAATAAGAATTAAAATTTTAGCTATGGTCATTGCATTTATTATGATGAACAGAAGTGCATTTTATTCACTGAGATAAATAAATTGTTGTCATTAGAACTAGTTTTATTGCCTCATTTAACATTTCAACCATTTTTATGAATTATACTAATTTTATTTTTCTTCAATAGGCAGAGCTTATGCTTATAAAGTTATTTTTTCTTCACACAGATGGATACCATATTAATAAAATAAGTGTAAAATCTCTGAAAACAAGAACTGTACCAAGATATCACTAGCAGTCAGCTAGTAAGCTAGCCTGGTGACTAATTAAATTGTTAACTAATTATTTTTAGTAAATGTGGGATCTGCCAATAACCTACATGACATTAATGAAACAGAAATTTAATGCACCAGTGTCAAAATATTTCCTCTATCACTTCATTCAGAACTTGCAGATTCCCAACTAGAGATATTTCTTTCTGCATCTTAAAAGTGTTTAAGTAAAATTAATATTCTAAACTCAAATCTGTTCTGTTACCACTATTTAAAAAAAATGTGTCTGGTACATTGTCAGTGCTCAAGAAATGTTGATTAACTGAATGGGTAAATATTATTACGTTATACTTTATTTAGTAGAGCATGTCCCTGGTATTGGAATACAAAAGTGAAAATAGCAAGAATCTAGTGAAATTACAATCATCCTGCTTCACAAAGTTGCCCTGGGTCATTGAACAAAGAGTTGCCAATCCAAAGGAAATTGCTCATCGGATTAATGGAATTGATGTGATTGTTTGTTATTTTAAATTACCTTCTCAAACTAGCTTTCTTTTTTTTTTAAACGTAAGTAAAAGTATCATAATGTGCATATATTGAAATCCCTAATTCTGCGTGTAAATCTAAACATTAAAACAATTACCACAGCCTGATATCACAGTTTTATTAACATGCACTCAACCCATAATAATAAATAATTTTAAAAAATAAAATATTTTAGAAAAAGGAAAAAAACAAATGTTGGTGCTAAATTTTGAAATTGCCTCCAATATGAATATACCATTCATTCCTCTTTTTAGGGTTATCCTAAAACAACACATGGCCTTTATTTCAAAGAGTAGTGGAAATAATTAAGAAAAAAACTACCATAAATATGTAGTCATCACTTATGAAAATTACTCTAAGCAAACAATTATTCATAGAATTGGTAATCTGACAGGGATGGGTAGGAGACAAAGCACTTAGGAACACCACAAATAACCATTATTACTATGACAGTTGTTATTTTTATTATACACTCTAGCCAAAATAAAATATCCTTAGTCTGAACCTACCAAAAAAAAGCTCTATTTTTTTTTTTTTTTTACATATACTGGTTCCTACATAGAGTGGTTCTCTCCACAAATATGTTATTCCATTAACTTGTTCATTCCTTTAACATTTAAATCTACTCTTAAACAAAAATGCCACTCCATTCAAGGAAGAGGAAAAAATCCACACTGTGCCTCCAGTTATACCAAAGAATTCTCATCTCTTATTCCCTTTTCCATACAAATATGGCATTGTGCAAATTTTTGCAAGTCATCCTTTTGTGTTGTAATAATTAAGAAATTTGGTTTTCTTTCCAACAGAATATAAAGAGTTTAACGACATGGCAATGTTTTATTTGACATAGCATTCTAAATTCCTAACATAGTGTGGGCTTACACAACAAATATTTGTCTAATCCATTAAAGGATGGTCCATAAATACAAGAGGTTATAATAAGTTCTTCCTTTGATGTACAGGCACAGTGTTGTAGAATGCAGAAGGAAATAAAAGGAAAAATCAAGGAAATTTGATTTCAATTTAACTCAACAAACATTTATTGAATGTTTATTGTGTCAGGCACTGTTTCATGTAAAGTCATCTGATTTGATTGTCCTCAAATGTATTTATATTGTACTTTTAATAGTAACACATAAATAAACAATTAAATTATATTTTAGACAATCATGATAGATAGCAAAGATGCATATTATTTGTAAAAATGACTAATAGATATGCTACCTTCAATATAAAAATTGTTAGGGAATATATGACAGTATATATAAATAAAATGTACGTTTGCTTATCAAAACTCAATAAATTATCTTTTTTATCCCCAAAGTAAGTCCTTACTATTAAATAAATATACCCCCAAAGGCATCAGCAAATGTAGTAGAAATTTTTCAGAATATGCAAGTTAAGAGAGAAATTCCCTGTAATTCAAAATTTCCTGAATTCCTATGCTAACAAATTCACAATAGCAGTAAATAATACTATAGATAAATATTTGATAAATGTTTAAAATAATTTATTCATCCAACAAATATTTAATGAGTGAGTGTCCTACATGACAAGTGATATTTGAGGTCTTGAGGATTGATATGGTTTGGATATTTGCCTTCTCCAAATCTCATGTTGAAATTTGATCCCCAGTGTTGGAGGTGGGCCAGTGTGGGAGGTGTTTGGGTCATGGGGACTGATCCCTCATGAATGGCTTGGTGTCATCCTCAAGATAATGAGTGAGTTCTGGATCTATTAGTTCATGTGGAAAGCTGGTTGTTTGAAGAGCCTGGCACTGCCCGCCCCCCATCCCCTTTCTCCTTCTCTTGCCGTGTGACACATCTGCTTCTTCTTTACCTTCTACCTTGAAACTGTCACCAGGAGCATGTGCCGACAACATGCTTGTACAGTCTGCAGAACCATGAACCAAATAAACCTCTTTTCTTTATATATTCCCCAACCTCAGGTGTTTCCTTATAGCAACACCAAATGAACTTACTGGAGAATACCGCAAGGAATAATTCAAACCCCTTCCCTGTTAGAGCTTATAGTTTTGTGGAGATAGACAGAAAACAAGTATAAAAACAAATATAATACATATTGATGGTAAATGTTACAACAAAGAACTAAGAATGATTAAGGGAAATAGCAAGTATCAGAGCTTTAGGTGATGTTCTTTTATGTCAAGTGGTCTGAGTGTCTAGAAAAGGTGCCCTATTAGAATTGGGGAAGAAAGCCACATATACATCTGGAGAGCACCCTGGATTGAAGCAATAATCAGAAAAAAGCATCAGAGAAAAGCAAGAAAGCTAAGGTAAGTAGGTTGAGGAAAGTAAGCGAGGCAGTCAGAGATAGGAGGTCAGATCAGGTGTGGGAGTCAATATAAAGATTTTTTCTTCCACTTTGAGTGTGATTGGACATCATTACAGGGCTGTGAACAAAGAAGTGACATAACTTAGATGGCTAGAGGTCACTCTTTTCTGAAAAAATAGACATTGGGGGGATTCCAAGTAGAAGTAGGGGAGCTAGTGGAAGTTAGAGATGCTATTGAAATAATGTGAGAGATTATACAGGTATTAGCATATGAGCTAAAGATGAATATCTGGGTTCATAGTATATTTTGAAGGTAGTGCCAAAAATAATTTGCAATTGGATTGGGTGTACAGTACGCAAAATAGAGTGGATTTAAGAAATAGTCCAAGATTATGGATTTAAGAAATTGGAGGAATGGACAGATGGAAGATTGCAGGAGAAAAGGGAGAAAGGGGATAACCAGGTATTCATTTGTGTACATGTTTGGTTTGAGACATTTTTTCGTTATTAATGTGGAGATGTGAAGAGGGTAGAAAAATAGAAGATTAAGAAGTTTGTGGAATAGGTCTGAGCTGGAGTGAGGGAGTTAGCAGCATATAATTAGTATTCAATACCATAAAACTGAATGAGGTCACCTAGGAAATCTGAGAAAATCAGAAGGGAAAGGAAGGAGATAGGAAGGGAGATGAGTGGAGGAAGGGTTGGGAGAAACGAAAAAGGAACGGAAAGAGAAATGAGAAAACAAAAAAGTCTGAATAATATTTCTTGGGACATTTGCAATGTTTGCATGCTAAAGAAATAAAGAAGTAGACATTTGAAGATATCAAATAGTTGATCTCCGTTCATTATTATAGGTCACAAAAAAGGCATTCATTCTAAAGTCTTCTTGTTTCTGAAGTTTATTCATTCCTTCAAGTTCTAGAATCTGGCTATACATTATAATCATATCCAACAATATTTAAAATATATTAAATTCCAAACCTTACAATTTCGCTTTCTAATATTCTTAATGACTATAATGGGGGGCAATCATTTATATTCTCAATAAACTTACATGACCAGTAAGGCAATTTGGTTTGGAAAATTCAGTTACTTTCCAATCGTACTAAAATTTCTTGGCAAATATTACATCAGTCTTGATCAAATGACCATGATCACTTTGAAACAAAGAAAATTTGTGAATCATATGAAGACAAATGTGATAAAAATATGCATAAACCATTAACTTTCTAATGTAATACCTAAGTATTTAAGGCCTAAGTTATTGACCACTGCCCTAGCATATTAAGATTAGAATTATTACTAGTGAAAAGTTTTATTTTATATGAAAATATAGTAAGTCATAAACAGTCACATATTAAAGCTGAGATGGATACAACATACAATTTATTTTTTTGTTAAGTGAGTTGATCTTCGGTATGTGGACTCTGCGTTTGGAGCAGTGGAACAAGGCAAACTGATTTCTTTTACTTACAAATAATGGATTTAAGACAGATTCATCCATCCTTTTTTTTGGCTTGATATCCTATTTTTTAAATAACTGAATATTATTCCATTGTATATATGTACCACAGTTTATTTATTCTTGACATACTGAAAGACGTCTCGGTTCTCCCCAGATTTTTTAAAATTAGAACTAAAGCTTCTATGAGCATTAATTTGCAGGTAAAAGACACAAAATAGAAATCCTTGGACCTCCACCTATTAGTACATTAGCCGAAGTGTTATAAAATACTGTTAAAGAGTATATAGTGAGTGAATTAAAAGGAGAGCAAGGAGAGTATGGTATTAAGAAAGCCAAGAGAAAAAAATGTTCCATGAAGAACAATATGGGCAAACATATTAAACTCATTTGGCAAGAGAGGACTTAAATATGATAAGAAAATAGAAATGGACATTGAAGTGAGCAATGAGGATACCTTTAATCAACTTGATAAATACTATTCAGTGGAGGAGTGGGAACCAAAGTGCATTTACAGTGTTTGTCTGAGTCCATTTGTGATGCCATGACAAATACCCAAGAGTGGATAATTTATAAACAACAGAAACTTATTTCTCATAGTTCTGGATGCTACAAAGTCCCAGATCAAGGCACTGGCTGGTTCAGTATGTGGTGAAGGTCTGTTCCTTGTAGATGGTGCTGTCGAGATGTCCTCACATGGTGGAAAGGGTAAAGGAATGGCAAAAGGGCCTCACTAGTTCCCTCCGGCCCTTTTATAAGGACACTAATCTCACTAATGAGGGCAGAGTCTCCTGAAAGCCCCATCTCTTAATACTATCTCACTGGCAATTAAGTTTTAACTACCCTGAGACCATTGCAGTATTTGCCTCCCCCCAAAAAAGATACAAAAAATTAATTTAAAAGTAGAGAGAAAAACTGGGAACAGCTCTCCAGAAATGTTGCTATGAACAATCCAGAAATAAAATTTAAGAAGAAATGTGGGCTTAAGAGGTTTTGTTCTACTTTAATATTGGTGACTTCAGAGCATAATTTTATACTAATAGTAATGATTTATCACTGGGAAATTTTGTGACAGGAGATAGTGGAAATAATTTCAGAAGCAAACTTTTTATTTAGTACACACAGTGCTTTAATTTTAGATATCACTGTGCATCAATGCTAAAAATACTTTTTTTTTCTGGCTATAAGCACAAGAAGTTCCATTCATCTATGTATAGCATTGGAGTTTGCTCAAGCGGTAGTAATTTAAAATAACAAAGTACATATTTTAACTTAAAGTACTTAATAAATAATTACAAATTATGTATGGATAAATGTATAAGAAATAATTGTTCTTCCATATGGCTATATATTCTGGGTGACACATAAGACAGTTTTTTAATTATATATAAATTTATGCTATTTTTAAAATGTAATTCTATATATGATTTGTAAATGGTATATATTCAGTTATAAATGTTATATATGTTTTATTGTCCTAAGTATTTATTACTCATTTGTATGGCCACATTAAAGTTAAATTATGAAAACATTTAAATTATACAAATTCACTGAAATAAAAAGGAATGATAACATTTGAAAACTGTAGATCATTTGTAAACCATTTCATTGAGAATGTTTACATTCTGACAAATCATGTGGAATGATTTTATGAAGCCAGAATTACCCTTATACTAAAACCAGACAAAAACAGTACAAAAAAGAAATTCATAGACAAATATCCCTCAGGAATATAGACACAAAACTTCTTAATAAAATATTAGTAAATAGGGTTTGGCAATATATAAAAAGAATTACATATTATTAACATTGGGATCTATTTCACAATGCAAGCTTGCTTCATTATTTGAAAATTTATCAGTGTTCCCATATTGACAGACAAAAGAAGAAAAATCACATGATACTATCAGTTAATGGAGACAAAAATATTTGACAATTCAAAAGGCATTCACGTTAAATTTTTTATGAAACTAGGAATAGAAGGAAAGTTATTTAACTTGATAAGACCTATTTACAAAAACTTGCAGTTAAGATAATATGTAATGATTTTAAAATGGGGAGTTTCACCATTAAAATAGTGATCAAGACAAAAATAAGGAATAAGATAAGGATGTCCACTGGCACCACTACTATTTAACATAGTACTGGAAATTCACAATATTAAGAAAGTAAAGAAAAGAAAAACCATACGGATTGGAAAGGAATAAATAAAAATTGTCCCTATTTGTAGATGACATGTGGTCTACATAGGAAATTCCAAGGATTCCATCAAAAGACCTCTTATTCCTACTAAGTGAATTCAGCAAAGTCACA
>CAUYMX010125158.1:0-17723 GCA_963573855.1 Lepilemur septentrionalis
TATATATATATATATATATATATATATATATATATGTATGTGTGTGTGTATATATATATATAATTAAGACAAATGATTCCCAGTAAAATATCTCTCCCAATAAGTATAAACATCCTTAAATATTCTGTGTCGTTGTTTAAATCTGTGGCTGTGACCCACTAAATTGAATACACTATGCCTTAATGGGACAAAATGCCAGTTTGGAAACCATTACTGTAGGTAATGAAGAACCACTAAAAGGTATTGTTAGTGTAGGTAGGAAAGTAAAACATGAGCACAGGAAGTACAGAATGTGCCATGTAAACAAACAGGATACTGAATAAGATAACATACTGCAAGATAAGGGTAGCTGTAAGTGTCACAGAATGATAGCCTAAGAAAAGTGAGGCATGAGCAAAGAAAATATGAAAGCAAGAAAGTAAATAAATGGGATGCTAAGTAAGAGAACATACTGTAACAATAACAGGAAAAAGAGTAACCACAACTATCACAAGAAACATAACAGAAACAACACAGGGTATATTATGTATTACAATTTGCCCCCACTCCCATAATGGGCTTTGGACACCACAGCACATGTGTGTCTAACCATATAAGGTGGAAATCTCCCCCACCTGACAGCAGAAAGGAGACAACATCCCCATTGCTCAAGAAAAAAGGAGAAGAGACCATGTCACAAAGGAGGAGAGGCCAGATGAGAGAAAAAGGGATGACATAGACCCCAGTACCACTGTCCACTGGGATGTCTGCCCACTCTTGCCCCTCTTCTGGAGTGTCCTATCACTTGCTACTCTTTCTTAGAAGCCAATCTCCATGTCTGGAAGTATACTTACTTAATAAACTTCTTTCATTTTGCTTTAATGCTTTGGTGTTTAGTTTCAAATTTTGTCTCTGAACTCCAGGAACCAAGGACAATCACCTGCTGTAACATTATTAGACAGAAAAGTACAAGGCCTAGATTTGCACTTAAAAAACTACCATCTGTGACAAGGAGAGATTGAGTGTGGGGGTGGGGGCAAAATTTAGAAGCAAGAAATTCAATTAAGAGGCTATTGCAGAAATTACAGAGTGAGATAGATGGTGGTCTGACTATGATAGTGGCAGTGGGGATCAAGAGAAATGTACAAGTTTGAGAAATATTTAGTAGATCAGGCAGACATTTTTCCACTCCTTGTGATCCCATCATAATAGAAAGGAACAGAGAAAAATGTCTCTGAGTCATCCATTGACCTTCATAAAATGGGCACATAATGATTATTCACTTCCTCCCTTTCATTCCATCCCAAAGGATCATAACTCCAGAAAAGATCGATCAATGCCTGGAGTTTTGCCAAACTCAGGGAATAGTTTTCTAGATCTTCATGTCTTTTTTCTTCTCTCCTCAGGGGTGAAGGAAGTCCTAAGTTTATTCACAGTTAATTGTTTATTTCTCTGATTTTCCATCTTCTGAGCTCAGTCTTGTTTTTCTAACATGACTAGAGAAGGGATGATCTTATAGTTATGCCAACTTCTTTTGAGAGTAGGCAACCTTTTTTTGACAGGCATTCCTGACAACTACAAAACTACCTCTGAATGCCATGTTTTGGCCTTCAAGGCATGCTACCATGTAAACTTACACTGCTTATTTAGCTTTTTAATTTACTTCTTTACTTATTTTTTATTGCTGCTTAATGTAAAACCTTAATACCGGAGAGGCTTTTATCTTCATGCACTTTGGAACAAATTACACTCATTCACATAGCTCTGCCTTTTTTGTTGCAAGAATTTCTTTATAATTCCTTTCATACTCAGCCAAGGCACAGCTCAAGGCCCATATTATCTAGGGAGTCCACAGTGACCTCACTCTTCTTTGCAGGGATGCAATATCTATTGTGGGCATTACCCACTTTCAGTCTTTAGTAATCCACCAACTTGTATGGGCATTTAACTTTTTGATATGACTGGAAGTCATGAGAATGGGTTTCTTGCATGGCTCTTTCATAGTATAGTTGCATGATCTAGGTAAGTCATGACCCCACATTTAGACTTATTTCCCTATGTATAACATATTAGTCTTGATAATATCTAAAGCCATTTTTTTTGCTTTACATTTTTATAATTATTTATTTATATTTCTATAATGTTCCAGAAAGGGTAAATGTTGGCCTGTAAAAATATACATGGAGAGATATAGATACATACTCATACACATGCAATAGCAAACAAGTCAATCACAAAAGATAAGTATATAAGTAAAAGAAGACTGTGAAAATAAAATATAGATAGGAATGAGGTTAATAATAAAATATAGACCACCAAAGATTCTATATGTTTATTACGAGTGGACTAACAGCTTTAACACTTTCCAGCAACAAAAGTGAACAGAGAAACTTGATCAAATACCCAGTACAGAGAAATGAAACCAATAGCTAAGGAAAGGGAAAACTTCCCAACACTAAAATCAAGATGAAATTTCTCCAGAGGGTCTTTAAAATTTAGTGAGTGTCATCAGTAACATCCTTATAATAAATAATGTGATGAATTTCATAAGGACTTTTTTATAGTGCTCCTCAGAATAGACAGATGGAATCACAATGAAGAACAGTTTAGAACAAGCAATGTAGTCACTGGTGGGTAGAGAAGGGGAGAGGGGGCAAAATAAAAGACAGTCTAGAAAAATAGCTCTCATTTTATAATATCTAGGGCTGCATTTTAAATTATCCAGACCCAAAAAGGAATGGATTGCATACATATTTTCAGCAGACACTTCTAGGTAAGTAATTCACTCAGTTAAACATTTGGTAGATAATCATGGCTATAAATGTGAAATTTTATTTATTCTCTAATGTATCAGGCAAGATTCCCTGGAGAAACAGAACCAATAGGACCAAATACACACACACACACACACACACACACACACACACACACACACACACAAGTGTATATATTTAGATACAGGTGAGTTTTTCTATTTCTGTAAAAATGTCATTGGGATTTTGATAGAGATTGTTTAGAATCTGTAGATTGCTTTGGATAGCATGGACATCTTTCTTTTACTTTTGAAGTATATCTTTCTATATAATTTTTATTTATCAATTAAAAATAAAATAAAATAAAATTGAAGACTAAGAAGACATGAAAGCCTACACTAGCTTCCCCTGTCACCATCAGAAACCCTATTCTCTATGTTCCGGGTGCATTCATGCTCCCACACATACCTTGAAAGAAGTTTTACTTCCCTCTGTGCACATGTGTGCTCACTGGTTAGTTCCAATTTAATAGTAAGTGCATGTGGTGTTTGTTTCTCCATTCTTGTGATACTTCACTTAGGAGAATGGTCTCTAGTTCCATACAGATTGTTGCAAATGGTATTAATTCATCTTTTATTATGGCTGAGTAATACTTCATCATATACATATACCACATTTTACTAATCAACTCATGAATTACAGGCAGTTGGGTTGATTCCACATCTTTGCAATTGTGAAGTCTGCTGCTATAAATATCAAATGCAGGTATCTTTTGATAAAAAGTGTTTTTTTTTCCTTTGGGTAAATACCCAATAGTGGGATTGCTGGATTGAATGGTAGGTCTACTTTTAGTTCTTTGAGAAATCTCCATAATGTTTTCCATAGAGGTTGTACTAATGCTACTGATATATGACAAAACCACATTTGCATTTGGTTTTATATCCTGAGACTTTGCTAAATTTATTTATCCATTCCAGGAGACTCTTGGTATTATATATGGGGTTTTATAGATACAAGATCATATTGCTAGTGAATAGTGATAATTTGATCTCTTCTTTCCTGATTTGAATACCCTTAATATTCTTCTCTTGTCTGATTGCTCTGGCTGGGATTTCCAGCAATATGCTCAATAGAAGTGAGGGCAGTGGGCACCCTTGTCTTGCTCCAATTCCTAGAGGGAATGCTTTCAACTTTTCCCCATTTAGTGTGATAATGCTGTGGGGTTTTTGTATATGGCTTTTATTATTCTGATATATGTTCCTTTTGTGCCTCATTTGTTGAGGGTTTTTTTCATTGAAGTGTGCCGGATTTTGTTGAATGCTTTTTCTGCATTGATTAAGATGATCATGTGCTCTGGTCTTTCTTTTTGCTTTTTTTTAATGTGGAGAATGACATTTATTGATTTCTGTATGTTGAACTATCCTTGCATCCTGGGATAAAGCCCACTTGGTCCTGGTGTATTATTTTTTGATGTGCTTTTAAATTCTGTTTGCTAGTATTTTATTGAGAATTGTTGCGTCTATATTCATAAGGGATATTGGTATGTAGTTTTCTTTTTTTGTTGTGTCCTTTCCTGACTTTGGTATCAAGGTGATACTGCTTCATAGAATGAGTTGGTGAGGATTCCCTCCTTCTCAATAATATGGAATAATTTCTGTATTTTGGGTACCAGGTTTTCTTTGTAGGTCTGACAGAATTCAGCAGTGAATTCATCTGCTCTAGGTCGAGAGATTTTTTTTGTTATTTTGGGGAGGAGGTTTTTTTTTTATTATTACTGTTTCTATCTTGCTGTCCATTTTTGGTCTAGTCAGCAGTTCTATTTCTTCCTGGTTGTGTCCTGGAAGGTTGTGTGTTTCTAGGAACGTGTACATGTCCTATACATTCTCCAGTTTATGTATTTAGAGATGTATGTAGTATTCATGGATGATGTTTTGTATTTCTGTGGTATCAGTTGTAATGTCACCATTTTCATTTCTCATTGAGCATTGTGGGCCCTTTGTCTTCTGTTCTTGGTTATTCTAGCAAGAATCTATCAATTTTTATCCTTTCAAAGAATCAATTTTTTGTTTTGTTAATATTTTGTATTTTTTTTTGTTTTGTTTTGGTTTCCAATTCATTTAGTTCTGCTCTGACATTCACTATTTCTTTTCTTCTGCTGGCTTTGGGTTCAGTTTTTTCTTCATTTTCTAGTTCCTTGAGGTGTGAAAATAGATTGTTAATTTGTGATCTTTCTGTCTGTTTGATATAGGCATTTAAGGCTATGTATTTTCCCATGAGGAATGCTTTTGCTGTGTCCCAAATATTTTGATAGCTGTGCCACTTTGTCATTCAGATCAAATAATTTTTTGATTTTCATCTTGTTTTCATTATTGACCCAGTAATTGTTCAGCAGCAGGTTGTTAAATTTCTATGACTTTGTGTAGGTTTGAGTGTTTCTTTTGTAATTGATGTCTAGTTTTATTCTGCTGTGGTCTGAGAAGGGACATGATATGATTTCAATTTTTTAAAATTTGTTGAGATCTGTTTTATGGTCTAAAATATGATCAGTCTTGGAGAATGTCTCATGTGCTGCTTAGAAGAATGTGTATACTGTAGTTTTGTGTATGTCTGTTAGGTTCATTTAATCTAGAGTTTGGTTTAAGTCCATTGTTTCCATATTTACTTTCTGCTTTGATGATTTGTCAAGCATTGACAGTGGGGTGTTGAGGTCCCTGGCAATTTTGATGGTGTTTATTTCTTTGCTTAGTTCTAGGAAAATTTGCTTTATGTATCTGGGAGCTCCTTTCTTGGGCACATAATACATTTAGGATTGTTATGTCTTCTTGTGGAATAGCTCCCTTTACCACTACATAATGACCCTCTTTGTCTTTCTTTACCTTTGTTGGTAAAGTCAATTTTATCTGATATGAGAATAGCTACTCCTGCACTCTTGATTTCCATTTGCATGGAATATTATTTTCCATTTTTTCACATTGTGTCTGTGTGCATCCTTGTGTTTTAGATGTGTTTCCTGGATACAGAAGATACTTGAGATATGTTCTTTCATGCATTCAGCCAGCCTGTCTTTGAGAGGCGCATTCAATCCAATAACATTGATTGGTAGCATTGATATGTGTGATATCGGTCTGTTCATTCTGTTGAGTGGTCCCTTATGGCTTTGTTTTACCTCTTGTTCTATTGATTCATAGGAGTTGTGAATTTGTGAGATTTTTTTTTTTTTTTTTTTGGTGAAATTACACTGGGGGTGTCTATTGTGCTGATTTGTGTATAGTGCTGTTCTGAGTATTAAGTGCAGTGCAGATATGGTCATGGCAAATTCCGTCAGTGTTTGTTTGTCTAGAAAATTTAATTTCTCTGTTGATTGTGCATCTTGGGTTTGCAGGATACAAAATTCTAGGCTGGCAGTTGTTTTGTTTAAGTCAATTGAGGATGGGGACCCAATCTCTTTTGGCTTGTAAAGTTTCTACTAAGAAGTCTGCAGTTAGTCTGATGAGTTTCTCTTTAGGTTATTTGATGATTTCTTCTTTCTTCTTGCAGAATTTTCTCCTTCATTTTACTTTGGCCAAGTTGATTACTATGTGTCTTGGAGATGACCTATTTCCTATGAATCTTTCCAGGGTTTGATGTTAATCTTGCATCTGTATGTCTGAATTTCGGGTGATACTATGGAACTTTTCCCCAATAATTTCCTCAAATAGGTGTCCTATGCTTTTAGTTCTTTCTTATTCTCCCTGAGAGATACCTATAATTTCAATGTTGGTTCACTTCCCATAGTCCCTTATCTCTCTAAGTGATTTCTGAGATTTTTTATACTCTTCTCCGCCTCTTTGAATGCCTGGGTTATCTTGAGAGCCTTGTCTTTAAGCTCTGAGAGTCCTTCTCCTTGGTTTAGTCTGTTGTTAAACCTACCTGCTGCCTTTTGAAATGCACTAAATGTTAAGTTCTATTATATTCTTTCTTATGTTGTCTAGCTCTCTAGTGACTTTTTCATTTCTTTCACTCATTTCCGGCGATAATTTTTTGGCTACTTTTTTGTTGGTTTTCAACTTTCTTTTCAATTCTATTCATCTTATTTGATATCCAGATTCTGAATTCTATTTCTGTTATTTTTCCAATTTCCTTGTGGGTGGGGTCCACTACTGTAGCTCTGCTTTGTTCCCTTGGGAGTGTCAAAATCCTTTACTTTTTCATGTTTTCTGGGTTCTTTTGCTGATTTCTTCTCATCTGGGTTAATAGTATTGCAGGGCACCTTTGGTGGGGATTCTCTCAAACAATGTCCAGGAGTGACAGCTGCTCGGGGCTGGAGGATCTTGTGTGAAATGTTGGACCTCATGGTGGTTCTGCTGGCCCAGCAGCAATGTTGAGGGTCCAGTATTGGGGTCTTGGGAGCCAAGTCACAAATCAGGAGTCTCAGGGTGGATTCATAGACCTGGTGGTGGCCCTGAAGCTACAGGGGCAAAGCCTCAGACTCAGGCACTGTGACAGCTTCAAAGCTGGCTCTGGGGAATTTGAGGGCAGAACCACCCTTAAGGAGGGATGTTCCACCAGCATGGGGACTGCTGAAGTCCAGTTGCAGAAGCAGGGAATTCTCTCTGTGGCCCAGGTTCTGTGTAGGTGGGCCAAAGGTGCTGGTAAGCCAAATTCTCCCCCATACCTAGGACTCACTGATGCAATTTCCCCAGATTTATCAAGTGGTGCCTGTCATATCTGGGACCCTTCTCTGTTCAGCTCCCACTACAGGAAGGGGGTGTCCTCAGTCCCCAGTCATGGGGCACTACACAGGGGAGTATCTCTTCCTTCCACAGCTAAGTGAGGGTGATGCAAAGTGTGTTTGGGAGGCATTCAGACCTGGCTCCGTACATTAGAATAATAAGGATGGTGTCAGTTGCAGAAACCTGGGATTGGCAGGGACGAGCTCTCTGCTGCACCTTCTCTCCAGTGGAATGTCTCTTCACAGACTCTGAGCAGCTCCCTGATCAGCCTAGAGGTCTGCAGTGGAAAGCAGAGACCTTTAGAGATCAAACTGCTTGTAACTTTTGTTTTTCTCCTAAAGAGCAGAGGACCCTTTGGTTGCTTCTGTTCTGCTGTCTCCTCCTCTTCATAGAAGAGTGAATTGTATTGGAACTCGCAGCTTTATCTTCATGATGGTAGGTGATGCTTGCGAATAAGAATCAGCCACATCCTGCTTGATTGAGTTTATAGATGCTGAAATGAGCTATAGAGTTGTTATTCCTGTCAGTTGTCAATGTTTGCAGGAGAGCGCCAACTGCAAAGAAGTTCTTTTGTGCCTGCGATAAGCTCTGGTTTTGCAGATGGAACCCGTCAATGTCTCAGGCCTTGGGCAGGGGGCATGTAGCTCCTAGGGAGTTGCTTGATCTCTCCCACAACAGAGGTGGGTGGAGGATTGAGGGTGGGTGAGGTTAGATTGTACTAGTCTTGAAGTCTTTGCAAAACCTGGACAGGGCTCAAAGGTTGTCTTCTTGGCCACTAGGGGGAGCCGCTGGGAGGATGGTTGAGGCCTGCTCTTCAAGCCTGAAAAGCTGCTTGTGAGGGAGGGGCCACACTTCCCTCACTGGCTGTGATGAGTGAGCTCCGCCCCTTTTGCGTTGCCCTTGCTCTCAGGTCCTGAGCAAGCTGACTTGTTTGTTAAGGTGCCACAGGCTGGGATCCTAATGCTGAAGCACATGCTGCACTCAGTTTTTATGGCTCTGTGAGCTGGGTTCTTCTCCACCAGAGGACCTGCCCTAGTCCAACAGCACGGCTTTCCTGTGGTAGGGATTGGTGCTTCCCCAGTTCACCGCATCTTGGACCGCCCCCCCCCACAGTTTTCTACCATTTGTTCCAACCACGTGGCTTCCCTCACCTCCCAAGTCCAGCTCCTAAACCTCCCACGCCACCCATGTCCACCACCAAGCCGCTCAAGTCGTGGGGGCACAGGTTCCAGCCTGAGTGTCTGACCCCATGGCATGCATCTCTGTAAAACGCCAGCAGTAGGGAGTTCCCAGACTGGCTGTCCCGGGTCCCCTGCAGGTTCCCAGTAAGAGAGGCGTGGGCCTCAGTCTCTGCCGAAAATTCAGACTGCAGGATGCACCAGCTGGGAGGACGGGGACCACTCACCAAATTCTCAGCTCAAACTACTCTCCCAATTTCAATGGGTGGGCGAGAGGTTGGGAGAGATAAGAATCCGAATGGAAAAAAGTCTGCTCTTGATCCTCTCAGGTCACTCTCCTTGGCATGGACCCCTGCTTGGAGTATCTAAGCTCTAGGATCACGCAAGTTCTCCCCACAATCCCATGGTTGCTGCAGTGCTTGTGTTTGTGGTGGTGGAAAAGTTTCTCAGTAACTTGGTAGCCCCTGATCACCGAAAGATTATGAGAGGGAGAAAGGCATCACCCGTTACCTCTTCCCAGGGCTCTGAGCCTCCCTGGGTTTGGTTCTCACTGATATATTTTTTTCTTTTGTCTTCTTCCTTCTCTGCTTTGCAATTTTCCTCTGTGATGTCCCTGGCAGTCTCTGGCAGGTCTCTCACTGAAATTCACCTGCGCTGCATCCCCTCTTTCTTCTCCTGTATCCAAAACCCTTCCTTCTCTCTAGGATGGTCTGGCAAGTAATGTCTCTAGTCAGCCATCTTGCCTTTCCTCTTGGACATCTTAAAATTACTAAATCTCCTTATCCAGAACAGGGGATGTCTTTCCTTTTATTTGTCTTCTTTATTTTCTTTCAGGAATGCTTTGAAGTATCCAGTTTACAAGTCTTTGCCTACTTTCACTTGTTTAATTCATATTTTATTATTTTTAATGGTATTGTAAGTGGAATAGTTTTCTTAACTTACATTTTGAATTGTTCATTGATACTGTATGGAATCACAGCTGATTGCATGTTGACTTTGTGTGGTGCACCTTTTCTGAAATTGTTTTTTCAGTTCCAACAGGTTTTTGTAGAATTGTAACATTTTCCACATATAATATCATATCTTAGAATAGAAATAATTTTAGTTCTTCCTTTCTAATTTGGATGCTATTTTTCTTTTTGAGACAGAGTCTCACTCTGTTGCCCGTGTGGGCTAGGTTGCCATGGCATCAGCCTAGCTCACAGCAACCTCAAATTCCTAGGCTCAAGCGATCCTCCTGCCTCAGCCTCCCAGGCAGCTGGGACTACAGGCACGCGCCACGGTGCCCAGCTAATTTTTTCTATATATTTTTAGTTGTTGGGCTAATTTCTTTCTATTTTTATTAGAGATGGGGTCTCGCTCTTGCTCAGGCTGGTCTCAAGCTCCTGACCTCGAGCGATCCTCCCGCCTCAGCCTCCCAGAGTGCTAGGATTACAAGTGTGAGTCACCATGCCTGGCCATAATTTGGATCTCTTTTAATTATTTGTCTTGCCCAATTGCTCTGGCTAGGATTTCCAATACTATGTTGAATAGACATGGTCAAAGTAGACATCCTTGTCTTCACCTTAATTGTAAAAAAAAACTTTCAGTTTCCCATCATTGAATATGACACAGCTCTGATCTTTTTATCAATGGCCTTTATTATGTTGATATAATTACTGTGGATTCCTAGTTTGTTGAGTTGTTTTAATCATGAAACAGTGTT
The DNA here is from genome assembly GCA_963573855.1 of Lepilemur septentrionalis. NCBI lineage: Eukaryota > Metazoa > Chordata > Mammalia > Primates > Lepilemuridae > Lepilemur > Lepilemur septentrionalis. The sequence goes on from CAUYMX010125158.1 coordinate 10,328, forward strand.
GAATCTTTGCAAGTGCTTTTTCTGCATCAATTGAGATGATCCTGTGGTTTTCATCCCTCATTATGTTAATGTGGTATATTACATTGGTTAAATTTTGTATGTTGAACCACCCTTACATTCCAGGAATAAGTCCCACTTGGTCATAGTGTATAATCTTTGTAATGTGCTGCTGAATTCATTTTGTTATTATTTTATTGAGTTTTTTGTTTTGTGTCAATATTCACCTGGGATATTGGTCTATAGTTTGCTTTTAGTTGTGTGTGTGTGTGTGTTTGTTTGTTTCTTTGTTTTTGTTTTTGTTTTTGTTTTTGGAGTGGCTTTGGTATTAGAGTAACATTGGCCTGGTAAAATCAATTTGAAAATGTTCCATCCACTTCAAATTTTTAAAGAATTCAGGAGGATTGATGTTATTGTGTGTGTGTGTGTGTGTGTGTGTGTGTGTGTGTGTGTGTTTGGTGGAATTCTCCATGTAAGCCAGCTGGTCTTGGCCTTTGTATCATTGGGAGGATTTGATTACTGAATTCAATCTTCTTACTTGCTGATCTGTTTAGGATTTTTGTTACTTCATAATTCAATCTTTGTAGGTTGTCCATTTCTTTTAGGTTATCCAATTTGTTAGCATACAGTTGTTAATAGTGTGCTCTTATATTCCTTTTCATTTTTGTGGCATTAGTGGTAATGTTTCCTCTTTCATTCTGATTCTAGCTATTTGAATCTTCTTTGTTCTTGATCTAGCTAAAGTTTTGTTTATTTTTTCATTAAATTCTTAGTTTCATTGATATTTTTCTACTGCTTTTTTGTATTCTCTATTTCTTTTATCTCTAATATTTATTATGTCTTTCCTTCTACTAGTTTTGGTTCTAGTTTAATTTTCTTTTTCTAGTCCTTGGGATAGAAAGTTATATATTTTTAATTTGAGATTTTTTCTTTTTTTAATGTATTCCTTTATATCTATAAACTTCCCTCTAAGCACTGTGTTTACTGCATGCCCTAAGTATTTTTAAAATATTTAATTGACTAATAAAATTGTATATATTTATCATGTACAACATGTTTTGAAATATGTATATCTTGTGAAATGGCTCAATCAAGCTAATTAACATAGGCATCACCATTTGGGGAGATGTTAGTTATATAGGAGTTTCAGTTGGATAGGAGGAATAAATTCAATAAAATGATTGAACAACATGTTGACTATAGTAACACTATATTGTATTTGAAAATTGCTAAATGTTGTGTCTCATACATTTTGATATGTTATATTTTTATTTTCGTTTGTCTCAAAGTATTTTCTTATTTTTTTGTGACTTCTTTGACCTATGGTTTGTTTAATATTGTGTTGTTTATAACATTTTTGTGTGTTTTTCAGAGCTCATTTTTATGACTTCGATGTTCTTGAATTTGGTAAGATTTATTTTGTTGACTAACATGTATTCTACCTTTTAGAACATTCCAGGTACATGTAAGAAAACTATATATTCTGCTGTTGTTGGGTGGAATGTTCTGAATATGCCTGTTAGGTCTAATTGTTCTATAATGCTAAGTCCTCCACTTTCTTATTCATCTTCTGTCTGGTTGGTTTATCCATTATTTTAAGTAGAATATCAAAGTCTCCTACTATTTTTCTGTTGCTATTTCTTACATTAATCATGTCAAAGTTTTCTTCGTAAGAGCTCTAAATTTAATGCATATTTATAATTGCTATTTTTTTTTTTGTAAATTGACCCTTTCATCATTACGTAGTGTCCTTCTTTACCTCTTATAACAATTTTTGTTTTAAAGTCTAAGATGTCTGATATGTTTACAGCAGGGGGGGGGTTTGCCATTGGCATGGAATATCTTTTCCATTATTTTACTTTCAGCCTATGTGGTTTTTAGATTTAAAGTGAGTCTTTCTCTTGTAGACAGCATTCAGTTGGATCTTGTTTGTTTAATTGATTCAGTCAATCTATATCTTTTCACTGGAAAGTTTAATCCATTTACATTTAAAGTAATTACTGATAGGGGGGACTTGCTATTTGTTCATTGTTTTCTGCATGTCTTGTAGCTGTTTTGTCCCTTATTTCCTCTGTTATTGCCTTCTTTTTCTTCTGTTCATTTTTTGTAGTGATGTAGTGATATGTTTTGAGTGCCTTGCTATTTCCCTTTGTGTATATTCTATAGAAATTGTTCTTGTGATTATCATTGCCATTACATAAAACATCTGAGTTATAGCATTCTATTGTAAACTGATAACAACTTAAGTTCAATTATGTACAAAATTTTTGCTTCTTTCCAGCTGCAGATTCTACACTTTATGTTATTGATGTGACAAAATGTATCTATAATTTGTATACATATTAACAATGATTTTTTAATGATTTTATCATTTGAATTCTATATACCAAAATCACAATAGCACAGGATATATTTGTCTGTGCATGTACCTTTAATAGACAGCTTTATATTTTGGGGCATCTTTGTGTTGTTGCCTACTTCCCTTTTGTTTCAACATGAAGGACTCCCTCTAGCATTTATTATAGAGCAGGTCTAGTGGTAATGAACTCCCTTGGCTTCTGTTTATCTGGGAAAGCCAAGGAGTAAAGTCTGGAACAAGTTCTTCCCTTACAGCTCTCAGAAAGAATCAACACTCCTGACACTTTGATTTCAGACTTCTAGCCTCCAGAACTGCGAGAAAATAAATTTACCTCATTTAAGCCACTTAGTTCATGGTACTTTGTTTCTGTGGCCCTATCAAACTAATACATCCAGTAACCTAAATACTGTGATGTAAAGTTAACTATTATTAATACATTTTATGTGATATGATAAGGGAATGAGGGAAGTAAACAAAATTACATATATAAACAAATTCATAACAAAATAATGGAGATATATATATATAGCAAGAGTTGAATACATAGTTATTGGTGCCACTTTGTTATATAATTTATTTGTGCTTTCAGGGTCTGCTCAATCTTGATCTTGTGTGCCACTTCCATTTGATAGTGGAGGGTTGCTGTATATGCTCAACTTTATAGCTTGGTGGGTCAGAAAACATACAGTTCATGATGGGCAACTCAGTTCACATGGTAATTTGGTGGCCTATGATCAAGCATTTATCCTTTACTAAGGCCCAGTAGCAAACCAAAAACTGTTTATCAAAAGAAAAGTAGTTATTCACAAGATATGGAAATGTTCTGTTTCCATATCCTAAGGATTTGTGGTGTGATTTAACTATAACAGCCTGGCAAACCTTCAGAAAGCATCTCTATGTGCAACAGACACTTCAATTACCATTGGATCTGCTTGTACAGCAACCTGGAGCAGCTTGTACAGCAACCTGGACTGGCTGGAGAGCCTTCTCTTTTCCTGGGCCTCAATCAAAACTAGTAGGTTTTCATGTCACTTGGAAAATATGCTGGAGTAGCACACCCAATGAGGGATATGTTGCCTTGAAAATCCAAATAGGTTCACTAGGTGTGCCTTTTTCTTTTTTGGTTATACAACAAGTCAGATGCAACCATCTATCCTTCACCTTGGAAAGGATATCTCAATATGCCTCACACCACTGGACTTACAAAAATTCCAATGAGGGAGAGGTCTCTGGACTTTTGTCAGAGTTATTGCATCACATTTTGGCACAAGAAAATATTTTACTGATAAGCCTAGAGTAATTTCCACTTCTTGCTCACTAGGTCCAATAAGCAAAATGTCATCAATTTAATGGACCAGTGTGATGTCTTCTGAAAGAGAAAGGCAATCAAGTTTCCCTCATCTCTCTGATGACATAGGGCTTCCTTGTCGATTTACTCCTGAGGTGGGGCAATGAAAATGTGTTGCTGGCCTTGTCAACTGAAGCAATTACTGATAGGGAATTCTGTAAAGACAAGTGCACATATTTCTAGAAAACTGTGGAGGTGTAATTTACAAAGTAGTTTATTTGACTAGAATTCCCAAATCTTTTTTCAGAAGCATACAGATTAAGAACTTATTTGCTGAAGTAATTGTGTAATAAATGATTATAAACAAGGTATGAAAAATAATCCTAGTCTAAGTCACTGGTATTTATAATTACCCTTTCCCCACTTTTGTCTGAAATCTTTGGAAACTGCCAGAAATATAAATTATGCCTGTTCCATGTCTTCTTGGACTGGATAATTTTATGACAATTATGTTTCTGTAAAATGAAGATCCTAATACATTCTTGCATGCTTGCTATGATGACTAAATGCTAAACACACTGTAGTTTGTTATTAGTGGTCATTATTTAGTGTAGCTCTACAGAGAAGTATATCTCATTAAGAGAAATTTAATAGTAAAAATATGCTGCTCTATAACATATAAATCATTAAATTAACTTAACGTAAATTTTTGGTGGTAGACCTTGATGAATGTTCAGATATCTTTTGTCACATGCTTCATTGAAATAATTCCCCAGGATTTCATTTACTACCATTAGTGTGCCAACAGATTTACTCTGTTCACTTTTATAACTACTGGTGGAATCACTGTTTGAGTAAGACTCCTATGCTTCCTTTTATCTTCAGCCCAAATCGTGTTCATTTTGAAAATCCAGAAAAATGTTGAGTAAGAAGTCTCAGTAAACCATACAGAAAATCACATTCTGCTGCTCTCCCATGTAGATTTTGGCACAAGCCAGGATACTTTTTAGTCTTTTTGTTTTCTATTCAGTGTATCTCTCAGTATTATTTTTATTTTAATCTTTTTTAATTAGGAGACAATGAGATATCTGAAAAGCCCAAGATTTGGCGTTAAGCCAAAGTTCTAGTCCCTGCTTCATACACCTTTCTAGCTATAGAACCATAGCAAGTTATATAATTTTGTCATTCAATTACAGCAGTTCCCACTAAAATTTCTCACCCACAGAGAAGAGCAACTACAGAGTTCCTCAACAATGCTGAAGCTCCTCTTGCAAATTTATTTCTCAGGGTTGTGGTGAAAAGTGTGTTGTTTGGAACCTCCTGGGATGGGTAATCAGGGTTGACATAATGAATACACTTTAATTTTAAAATACACCTAAGCCTTTAGAAACCTCCCTCTATAGTATACAAAGGAAGTTCTGGCATTTTATCTTTATTTAGAGTGAGAATCTTTCAGTCCATGTTTCAGCCAATCAACCTAATAAATTGTTAGAGACTTCTAACTTTTCAAGCTGAATTCAATTTTTCAAAATTGAATATCCTTTGCTTAGGAGGCCCACATCAATAAATTCAACCTCATCCAACTTACTTTCCTGTCACTATTATTCCACATTCTTACTGTCTATTCCCATACCTATTCTCTAGATTTTTGTGTGTATAAATTGGAATAAAATCATGCAGTTCCTTTGAAGTACAGTGTATTGCCTCATGGGCACCACTGTTTACTTCACCCTTTGGGGCCTGCTGGGATTGTATCTAATTATAGGTCTAAAAGCAAAGAAAGGCATTAGAAGTAGGTCCTAAGGAAATCTGAAGTGCTTTGCAAGGTACCTATCTTAGAGACAGCCATTAACATTTCCTTAAGCAAATCTAAATGATCCTCCTCAGATGGGGTAGAAGAGCTGCTCCTACTGGCAAAGAAGACTCATCAACATTTAGAGGTTCAATGTCCCCAGCTTCATCCAGATCTGCCCATATTTACTCAATCCAATTTAAGAATCTCAATTCTTCCCAACTCATGCCCTTACTTTAACAGAGATATTATAATTAGATTTACAAGATTGGGAATTCAAATCACATTATAATTTATTCACTCACAGGATGAGTTTTTGGGTTTTGTTTTTAACAATCTCAGCCTGTGGCTATAGGAGATAAGAATTTCTTTCATGGCACACGTAAAAAAATTCACCTCTCACACTTTTTATAGCACAGCTAGGAGCTACCAGTGAATCACATTATTTTCATTAGTTTGACAAAAATGTTCTAAGGCATCAAATGCATGGTTACCCAGAACTTTGTTTTTTATGAGTATTTCATTAGGACTATCCAAAGGTGCTATTTTCCATACCTTAATTGTCACATCATGCCATTGACTATCAGTGTCCTCTGGAACATTAAAAATAGAGTCCTTAGTGTCTTGAAATCTAATCAGATTAGAGAACCAATTCCAGAATCCCCAGAACCAATTTAGAAAACTCATATTTAAGATTATGTTCGTCTAAAATTTTCTCAGTAACAACATCTGCATCAGGCAGGGTTCTCCAGAGAAATAGAACCAATGGAGATAGATGATGGATAGATAGATAATTGATGTAGATAAAGATATACATCTTAAGCAGATTGGTAAATAAAGATGTCAATAGATTATATCTATCTATTTATCTATCTGTCTACCTGCCTATCAACAGAAAGATATTTAAGAAATCATCTCACGCAATTGTTAAGTATGGAAAGCCTGAAATTGGTAGGGCAGGCTAGCAGGATGGAAACTCAAGTAGAAATTGATGCTGCAGTCTTGAAGGAGAATTTCTTTTTTTTCCACGTAGCCTCAGTTTTTGTTCTTAAGACCTTTCAACTGATTGGATGAGGTCCACTCACAGTAACCAGTGTGATCTCCTTTACTTAAAATTAACTGACTACAGATGTTAACTACATCTACAAAATACCTTCACAGCAATATCTAGATTATTGAGTAAATAACTGGGGACTATTGTAGGGAGCAAGACTCTTGCCCTCTTAAAGTTTGCTTAAAACACTGACATGAGGCAGATTGATTAATAGGAGGAAAAAGATACAAATTTATTTAAAACATACAAATGGGAACCCTCATGATGAAGATTCATCTCTTTGATGAAGTATAGGGGTTTTTAAAGAATGGGGGCATGAAAAAATAGCAAAATAGGTTTGGGGAGGAAGAGAGAAAGAAGTTTATTTAGCTTGCAAAGGTAGTCTTGTTATGTAAATAAAATCTAACAGGTGGCAGCCTTCAGAGAAAATAGATAGTAAATGTTTCTTTTTAAACCTGTAAAGGTGTCAGACTCTCAGTTAATCTTTCCCAGCTCAAGTAAGGAAAGATCTATTTGCATTAAATGAGATTCTCTACAAATGTAAATTTTCCCCCACAAAAGACAACTTTGCAGCATTACTTTCATCTGTGAGACCCATGGTAGCTATCTAAAAATATGTGAAAGAAATATATTCTGGGATAAAATATTTCTAATTTCCTTAACAATCTTCTAGCTAAATTAACACATAAAGCTAATCATAACACCAAGCATCTACCTAAAATATTGCTATTTTTGTTAAAAATTATGTTTTTATTGGCCGGGCGTGGTGGCTCACGCCTGTAATCCTAGCACTCTGGGAGGCCGAGGCGGGTGGATTGCTCAAGGTCAGGAGTTCGAAACCAGCCTGAGCAAGAGCGAGACCCCGTCTCTACTAAAAATAGAAATAAATTAATTGGCCAACTAAAA